>WTXK01000563.1:0-28389 GCA_025769895.1 Lactarius psammicola | reverse complement strand
AGGGCGCTGAGTCACCCTTTTCCGGAGCTGGAAAGTTTCGAAATTTGTCCCACTGGTACTTACTCTTGTTGATCCTTCCCACCACTTTTCTATCGGGTTCCGCCGCATCTCTGCGACGGCTTACGTTACTGGAAGTTGTATTGCCAGAAGCTTCGCTCCTACGAATTTGTAGCGCATGTCTTGCCTGCGTCACCTCGGGCTGGATTTGAAATATTCTGACACCAAAACCGACCAACCGCCTCCCACTAGCGCAGGGGGTGCCGTCCCGCTGTCGAAGCTCACGCATCCCATCTTTTCGGGTCATAAATCATACTTGCAGGCGCTCGTGGTTGGGTTGGCCGTCCCATCCCTGCAATATCTCAACGTAGAACTCTGCGGCCAGTCCCATAGCTTCTTCCCTATTCCACGTCTCTGCAAGTCATCTGTGATACGGAATGTCAGTTTACGCACTGCGGCTCGCCTGGGTCTTTGGGGATTCGGGGCTCACGTTTTGCGCGGGCACTTGATTCCCAATCCGTTGATGGTCAACCTTTCAGAATACTCATTCCCAAGACTGTCTCGTTGGAGCAAATGGGCCAAAAGCTCTCTGGGCCGTTGTCCACTGTCGAGGGACTCGTCATTTTGCGTGGGATGGAAAACCGTGGAACACAGAAGTCCTCGTTCAAACGGATCAATGCCGTGGATTTTGGTACCATGTCCCGCGGGTGAAATGGTTCAGGTACCAGCTAGAGTGGCACTCAGCGTTGCGCATTCCTTCCGGCAGGACGGCCGAGGGCCCGTCCTGGGACTTCTTCCCGGACTGAAACGACGAGGCGAGTGCTTTCGATGGTGGGTAGGGACAACCTATATGTATCAATCTGTGATGCCTTAGGTCCACTCATTGCCGCGCGGCAACGGGCAGGACGCCACATAAGGTTATTGTGGTCTTTTTGGAGGAAAACCTTTGCGTAGGCGTTGTTCGTTGGATAGATAACCAAACAGCTGTCAGAAATGAAAACTATATATTTGGGAATCTTAGAACATAGATAACGATAACTCAAAAGGTATACGTGTAGTGCTTGTGATGTTAGTTCATCGACGATGATAACCCAAGAATCCCTAACAAATTCAAATTCAAAATTATGACGCGCCATGCGATTGGCCAAGCTCCCTGGCCTTGTCCTGTTACAGAAGTCTGGCCTCTGGGCGTGGGCCGATCGATCGAGTAGAGCAGTGTAACGGCGCCCATCACCAGACGAGACAGGCGCTGCAAACTATCGGCCACCACTCCCCGTTGTGTATAAGCACGGCACACAGTACCTAGACACGAGGTGGAAAAAAGAAGTCATTATATACTACCGTCCATCGTATATTCACGAAACAAGTCAAGAGGGTAAAATCATCCGTTCAAAATCCGAAGACCGTACGATGCGTTCGGGCAACCAAACAATTAAGCTATTAAATCTTGATTGTTGGATGATAAGTGCCAGTGCAAAAAAAAGGGGGGAAGAGAGGGAGGAAGGTCCAAATCCGGTAACATCGAAAGAGAAATTTTTAGAGGACCATGGCGGCGAGTACGCCAAAGATCAGTCCGGCGCTTCCAGCGGTAGCCATACGATCTGCGCCATTTGAGGGGGCCGTGGTGTTCGTGAGCGAACCAGTCGGGTTCAAATCGGTGTCCGTGTTTGTCAGGGTATTGCTCGTCGAGGTGCTGAGCCAAGGGAGAAAAAAAAGAGTAAGCACAAGTACAAGACACTGATTAATAGGTATTGAGAGACGGAATGAAAAGACATACAAAGGGGTGGTAGTGGTACGGGAGGAAGTCACTGTGGTGGTCGGTTGGGTAATTGAGAATTGCTCTGACTGGGCGTAGATGGTGTTGAGGTTTTGCGAGTCCTGAACGAGGTTGACCCGGAATCCAGTGCCGGTCGGGAACCCCGTGCTAGGTGGGCTGACAGTGAATCTGCCAAGGGTGCCGTCGACAAGTGCAGCGAGGACTTGTTGGTAATTTGGAGTTTGAGCCTGCGAGGTGTATGAGATTGGAGCGGTGATGAGGTGGGCCAAGAGCAAAGGGCGCACCTGGTTACTGAGAACGATGGTGAAGTTCAGCGCGTCAGTGCTGACTCGCTGCCAGGTGACGACATTGGGACCGCGATGGTCCACCCGGCCGCGCCGCCGGGAGAGGTGACCTGGTAAGCTGAGGCCAAGGCGACAAAGGAAAGAAGGGTGAAGAAAAATTGCATTTTGAAGGTGAGTCGACAAAGGGGATGAAAGATTAAAGTAAGGAACGTGGTTTTGTCGAGGAAAGTCCAAGTTGCAAACCTCTACGCGAGGCGAGGATGTGGCGAATAACTAACGTAGAGAATATTTATTTAGTTATATAATAAAATAAATTTAGGTAATTGAGGACGGCGACGGCTTGCTCTGTCAGGAAAAATCACGGGTAAGAACCACGAAATGGCTCACACTCAGTTTCCTTTTCCTTCTCATTCTCTTCATCATGTCTGCGTCTTATCACCGCCCAGAATCTAGGCGAGAACCCACCTACTTGACCTTTACCCCTCGCCGCAGCGCCATCGCATCCTTTGATAATCTCGTTGTCCTTGCCAACTATGAGGAGCACCTTCGTGAGGCAAGGAAGATAGTTTGGCGCGACCGCGGCGAGCCAGCCATCGACATTCGTGATGTGCGCGAATGTCTTGTTCATGGTGCACGTGGTGGCTTGCGTGCGTCCTAAGTCCTATATTACTCTTCTACGCTTCCCTATTCAGTAGTTCGTTACCGCTGTCAACGCAGGCGCCGGTGCTATTGCATTTGCTATTCGCTCTGGCGTGAACCTTGTTGCTTCTGGCACGCATTAAGAATTTGCCAAGGTCAAGTTCACCACTCCCCGTGTTGCACTTGGGTCGAAACTCGCTCACTAGTATTTCCTCAGGCAAGAAGCGTTTGTCTCTCATACGTCATGCCCTCCTCGGATCAGATTCGTTCCGTGCTGCTGCTATGTTAGGTGAGCGCTCTGTTCCCCATATCTTCAGTCCCTGACAGCCTTGATAGGAAGCTTCGTGGCGTTGTACCGTGCCATTCTGAACGCACTTCCTTTCTTTTCCCCGCCAACCTTACCCTGCGTGAAAATGTTCGAAACATATTCGCCAGCATTTTCTCCACCCAAGACGAGCAAGACGATGACTTTGTCCTTGACGACTCTCCGGCTTGTCTCTAGCAGCGTCGCCGCTACCTAGACCATCGCTACAACTACATATATCAACCAGGTGATAGGCGCGAGGCGCGACTGTCTTCGTCTGCGCAAGAGCACCAAATTTGGGTGCGCAGGAAGACGCGGCGATGGCATTCTGTATTGGCCGGTGCAATTGCCGGCGTCATTGCAATATCCTTTGAGAAACGCTCTCGGCGGAACGTCATCGCGCAGCAGCTTTTCGTCCGGTACGTATCGATACCTCCTTCAACAAACTCGGGCAACCTATTGTTGACAGTGGGCTGCAGGGCTCATACAATGCT
Organism: Lactarius psammicola; assembly: GCA_025769895.1. NCBI lineage: Eukaryota > Fungi > Basidiomycota > Agaricomycetes > Russulales > Russulaceae > Lactarius > Lactarius psammicola. The sequence goes on along the minus strand of WTXK01000563.1, from coordinate 24,894 downwards.
TACTCGGAAAAACGTGGTTTCCGTATTCCACATGGTGACGTTTTGGTCTTTTCACTTGCGTACGAGCCTATTCTCCTCAGTACTGCACTCAATTCTGATGTCAGAAAAGGTGTGGGCAAATCGTATATGCATTTCTCTTGAGTCCGCATACACTCTCAAAGGCTTACTGGCGGTGGTGCGTTGTGAAGGCGTTTGTCCGTTCGCAAAGCTGACAACGCTCTTTTAGGATCGAACACGTGGCGCAAGTTCCAAAGGAGGTATTGTCCACGCATTACAGTATGATTCGGCGCGGGAACCTACGACCCCGCCGACCTCGCGCAGATCCTTGCGCGGCCAGATCTCCACCCAAAGAATGCCACGTACCTCGCACAATGGCAGAAGGACACTTCCCCCATATGGTCCCTGCGCCATGGCACATCCGCTTCACCCGCGGTGCCTCTCCGTCCCCCAGGACCGGGTACTCGCAGTCGCGCGCTGGACGCTGCCCATCTACGGCGCACTGCACTTCGTGCCTCTGCTGTTCTTCAAGCGTGCGGCGTTCGCGCGCGCACCAGCTCGCATGGTTTTACGCGCGGCGTGGGGCACCGCGCGGAGTACCGCGTTTATAGCGGTCGCAGTCGTGATGTATCAGGGCTGGTTCTGCGGGATGCAGAACGCGCATCGCGCGCTCACGGCACTGGGTACGGATGTGGTGCCGGCGTGGATGCTCGAGTCGGTGTTGTCGCGGCCGGCGCACTGGCTCGGCGGTGCGGTCATGGGTCTGTCACTGTTCATGGAGGCGAAGCACCGTCGAGGTGAGCTGGCGATGTATGCGCTACCGAAGGCGCTGGAGAGCGCGTGGATTGCGCTGCGTGGGCGGGGTCTGGTGTTGCACACTGGGAAGTATGGGAACCCCCTGGTACGCTTTACTCGTTCTTTTGGTCGCATGAACCGCACAGCTTACCCCTTCTTGGATAGCTGACTGCGTTTGCAATGGGGATGGTCATGGTAAGTCAATTCGTGTGCTTCACCCTCTCCGCTTATTCTTATCTCCAAAAATATAGAGTACCTATCAGGTTCGTAGCGCCTTCCCATGGTCTCTCACTTCGTCATCTCTTGACTGATTGGGTGCTGTGTAGAATGACCCGCAACACCTGTCTGGCCTCGTTCGGCGGGTCCTGTACCAGTTCATTGGGCCCAATTGAAGGAGAATAAAGTGCTCTCCGTATATCAGGTATTCCCTAGAAGATCCACATGGTTTAAACCCAATCGCTGTGCTCACACGGCCCCGGAGCGAAGGTAAAGGTAAAACATTCATAGACTAAATGCTCTATCGTAATAGGCCGTGTTACGAGTGTGTTACGGCATGGGTCTAGTTGGAATGGAATGGTCTCTTGGGGCCAGCCGCCCTAGAACCAGCGCTACCGTTATCAAACCTTGTCTATATCCTTGATATGCTAGTCCCTCTCTCTCTGCCTACCGTCCTAGTTGATACTAGTCCACTTGAGTCGCAGGCTCTAAGCGATATCGAACTCAGTCCGGACTCTTTGTTTGACGAGCCGCAGGAGTCGTCGTCGACGACACCTTTGAAGCCCCAACTGCCACACGGAACGCGTACCACGGCCACCACGGGCCCCGGCTCGCCGGGAAATCACAACGATTTCACGTGTACTATCGTCGCACGCCGAAGCGCCCCGCCTATTCCGGGGCTCTTCTTCGATCCTGGCCTGCTCTTGCCCCCCGACCTCGCCGACTCGGTCCTCCAAGCGTGCATGACGTCCTTCTTCCCACCTCCTGGCGATGGGTCGCTCAGCCAGGTGAACCAAGTGATGTTGTTCGGACGGGCGGGACACGAAGACGCCGCGTTCCCGCCGTTCCTCGGAGCGCTCCTCGAAGCGACGTCCGTGCTTCTGCGGCGCGCCGCGGCGCTTCCCGCAGAGACGCATGCGCTGCTGTTCCCGGGAGCCGCACCGGATCACGAGGGACGAGGGACGACGCGCGCACGCCAGGCGATCATCAATCTGTACCGGCCGGGCGAGGGCATCGCGCCGCACGTCGACCTGCTGAGCCGCTTTGGGGACGGAATCGTCGGAGTGAGTCTTGGGGGGCGGCGTCGCGATGCAGTTTGCGCGTGTTGGGGGCGGAGGAGAGTACGAGGTGTGGTTGCCGCCGCGAAGCGTAATTGTGCTTACTGGGGAGGCGCGGTATGGATGGACACATGGGATCCCACCGCGCAATCGAGATAAGGTCGAGGAAGAGGGTGGTGATGGTGGGGGTAGGTGGCAGTGGCACTATCGCGAACCGCGGGTCAGCATCACGTTTCGGTGGCTCTTACCTGGAGCCGAGATCGTAGGCGGCGGTGGCGATTCCGACTCGGACTCGGACGGGGGGGATCGTCGGCGGGACGCAAACGGACAAGGTGAAGACGGGAAAGGCTCGGATTAACGACGATCTATCAGTGTACGATTGTTGTAGCGCGGCAGTATACAAACTCGGAATCCCTCTCCTCCCTTTCTTCCCTTTCTTCCTTCGTATAGAAAACTTAGATGCGCAAGAGATTGGATCATCTACCGCCACGTAGGGCAAGGACGAGGTGCAGAACTGCGCCCGCCGTGAGGTTGAACTCGCGTGCGGTCTTGTCGTCGGGCCTGTGCGTGCAAGGGTTAAAGATGGGAATGGGTTTACGGTATCAATTCAACGTGCATTTGCCGGCCACCGAAGATGAGACGTTGTTGTGGAGGGGGAACACCAGACTGCTCCTCTACTTTCTCTTTGATTCGGGAGATCTGTGGCAAAAAATGAGTGGACACAGGAGGGGGCAGGTGCACACTTTTCTCCTCACCTTGTCATCGGGACTGATATCAAGCTCAATCTGAAAGAGGGTTGTTTTGACCAATATCATTTAACGGTTTGGGCCACGCTAGATGGGACGATGGACACTTGCCTCTTTGCCTGTGAGGGTCTACGAGGGGTGCACATGAGTATGTAGTTAATCTGGACTTAGTAACTCGGACGCGCCTTTACTTTAATAAGCATTGCGTCGATAAGTCAATGGGATTCGTTAGTAGTGGTGGATCAAGGACAAGTTGAAGCAATCTTGCAAATCACTTGACTCGATGCTATGCTCTGGTCCATTCCAGCTGTGGCAGCGTGGCCTAGCACTGGCAGTTGCCGTATTAGTCCCTCACTGCCACATCCACCACTCGGTCGGGCTTAGTTCCGCATCGTGCATATATTTACTTTCGTGCTCCACTTGATGAGTTTAAATCTAAGTCGCATATACCCGAGCTGGCTGTCCGCGCTTAGTTAGGTATTACCATCTCAATCTTCAAGTTTCAAGACTGGACTTCCTACCAAAAGCACAATTTTCTCTCACATTACGTGCATGGCCAGTCCGAGGGGACAGTACTGCCGAGTCTGTGTCATATATGTGGCGCCAAGCGAAGTCACCCTGGTCCATTTTGGCGACGTGTCTGCCTTTGGAGCGTACCCGGTGGCGCATTTCACGAAGCACACCTTGCTGGCAAATGGACGAGCCCGCTGAGCGGGGGGTACCGGCTATGCGTTGATGGGGCTGTGTGAGAAGTCTCCGCGATACGGGTGGTATCAGAAGGGCTGCGTTGGGCAACTTGGAGCCATATCTCACATCCTTCTAAAGCTGCCGGACTGCCTCGTGGGTTTGACGGGTTCAATCGCTTCCTCGGATTCCACGCCTCGTTCTATACGGGCTGCTTCGCTTTCAAGTAAGGCCGGCTATCACTGATACGACGATATGGCGCAAAATTTTCCGCATCTGTCGTAATCGGCTTCGCCCGGAGGGCTGAATCTCACAAAAGGCAGCACTCCCAAGCTCTCTTGTAACCCTTGCTTCACCTAGCGACATTGGGGTTCTCATTGAGTTCTCCGTGATGGCTGGACTACAGGAAAACTTTCCCTTGTCCTCTGAGCCTTCTCTCAAGGAGAAGGTGGCCTGTGTCGGAACTGCGGTAGATGTGAAGGAGGCTGTCCTTGACTCGGACAAATCGTCCGACGGCTACAATAACGAGGACGAAAAGCCGCTCTACGTCAATGGGGAGCCCGTCATCACCAGCGGGAGAGACGTTTCTAAGTACCTTGTCGACGTCAGAGACGACGAGGACCCTCCCTTCACCTTCCGCTCCTTCGTCTTGGGCACTATGATTGGCGGTCTCGGTGCCGCGTTGTACCAGGTATGCATGTATGCTTCTAAATCTGTCAGTGCGGTACCCCAACCCCTCGTTTCTAGATCTATATTTTCAAGCCCATTCAAACTGGAATCTCGGCAGTGTTTCTTCTACTCATTACTTACTGTCTCGGTGTTTTTTGGTCAACTTTTTTCCCACGGCATTCTTGGGTGAAAGGAACGCGATTCGAATGGCTTGGACCTACTCTGCATTTCATCAACCCCGGAGACTTCGGGCTTAAGGAAGTGAGTTTCGCACCTTCGGATGTGTGCGCACTTCTCAGCTAAAATACAGCATGTCATCGCGAACATAGTTGCTTCGAGTGCATCATGGGGCAGCACAGCCGTCCTCAACTTTGCCGTGCAGCGAGTGAGTGCAGCCCCGAATTCGCTGCCGTAGTAACGTAGTTTAAGCTGTGCCATGTGACCTGCAGCTGTACTACGACACGAGAGTTCACGCATCGACCGCCATTCTTGCGACCTTCTCAACTGCTGTCTTCGGCTACGGAGTCGTCGGTCTCCTCCGGCCACTCACTGTATACCCTAGTGAGATGGTTTATTGGAGCGTGAGTATCGTTCCGTTGCATCTCGTCTGCCTAAATTTTCACTACTTTTTTTAGAATTTACCTACTGTTTCCATCTTCCAAGGTATGTTAATGCACACATTGACTTATGATGGCGACTGACAGGTAGGCGATAGCTCTGCACTTTGACAACACCTCGAACCACAAACGGGTTCGCCTGTTTTGGATCGCATTTGCGGTCATGTTCGTCTATGAGATCATTCCGTCGTACATTTTCCCGCTTTTGAATGGTTTCAGTATCTTCTGCCTCGCCTCCCAACGAACGTCTCCTCAAGTGCAGGATATCTTCACTAACATCTTCGGTGGAGCGGACGGCAATGAGGGTCTTGGTTTGTTCAGCCTGAGCTTTGACTGGCAGTACATCGGCTCCACGTCAGTCCCACATGCATGCGACCTTTGCAGACGAATTGAACTGTCTTTCCACAGATATATGAGCCTTCCTCTAATCCAGCAGGCAAATTCCTGGATCGGGTGCTTCTTTTGCTACATCGCCATTGCGGCGATTTACTATTCGAATACGTGGAATGCAAGTACAGCTCCGTTGCTTTCGTGGAAGGTTATAGTAGTAACTTATTCTTTCCAGTCAAAATCTTTCCCTATGCTCTCGACATCGCTTTTCTCTTCCAACGGTTCTATCTACCACCAAACTGCCGTCTTTACAGGGCCCAATTTCCAATTGAATCAGACGGCGCTTGACGAGGTCGGCCTTCCAGCGCTGACTGGATCCAATGCGTGGGCGGGCCTGATGGGCTCACTTGCCATTGGCGGTCTCGTCGCCCATTGCATCTTCTTCTGGGGCCCATTTGTCACGTCATCTTTCAAGCACGCGCGTGAAAAGACACAACCTGATCCACACTGGGTTGTCATGCAAAAGTACGACGAGGCTCCCTGGTGGTGGTACACTCTTCTGTTACTCTTAGCGTTCTTCGCCGGTGAGCGCATGCGACTATAACTTCCACGACAATCTGTTACGTCTGCGTAGGCCTTATCAGCGTGCTCAAAGGCCAGACGACGCTGCCCGTGTGGTCGTACATCATAGCACTCATCTCTGGTGCGATTGTGGCTCCATTCTCGACGCTTCTTTTTGCCCGCATGGGCAGCGGTATCGGCACACATCAGCTCTTCAAGATGATTGCCGGCGCTATCAACCCCGGAAGGCCAGTTGCGAATCTCTACGTGGGTTATTCGGTGTCCTGTCCCGGCTTTTTTTCTGAAAGTAGGCCGCTTTTTCTTAGTTCTCGATGTGGAGCCACGACGTCGTGGCGACTACTGTTGGGTTTTCCAGTGACCTCAAGATGGGTCAATACCTCAAAGTACGTCTCAGTTTTACGAAATCATGCTAGGAGACCAATAAAGGCGTTATGAAGATCCCTCCCCGTGCTCTGTTCATGGCCCAAATGTGGGGAACGATTATCGGTGAGCCCTAACGACCATACTGCTCACATTTTGGAGCTTACCCGCTATCCCAACCTGCTAGGTGCCATTGTCAATTACGGTTCGTCGCACCAGACGCTCGCTCGGCGATTGGATCTGACGAATTGCTCTGTAGTGGTTATGATTTCCATTACGGGGGCTCAGCGTGACATCCTGCTGAACCCGACCGGAAACAATATCTGGAGCGGGCAGACTGTGCAATCGCTCAACAGTCATGCCATCACATGGTCGCTCGCCAAGGAGCTGTACGGTCCTTCGGGACCTTACTTTGTCATCCCTATGGGAATTTTCATCGGGTTTGCAGCAACAATTGTACATTGGCTTATCAATAAGGTGAAAGCCGAGATTCGCCTCGTATTGTGTCCTGTTCTGACGCCACCGCCTCAGCGTTGGGCCTACATTGGTCCCATCAGGGTCGACCAGATCATACTGCCTCTCATTTTCCAGTATTCTACTTTGTTGGTAAGCCCGAGCCTCTTAGATAGATCGAACGGCGGACACACTCTCATTACTTCGGGCTTATTAGTACGCCGGCGTAAACTCGATCGTCACGTCGGTCATAATCGTCGGACTAGTGTCACAGATTTGGTTGCGCCGGTACCACCCGGGATGGTATCGCAAGTACAACTATATCTTGGGTGGCGCGCTCGATGGCGGCGCCCAGGTCATGATCTTTATACTCTCCTTTGCCGTCTTTGGCGCCTCGGGCGTCTCGCGGCCGTTCCCCAGCGTGAGTAGGGTCTCATCTTTGGTCGTGCATGCCTTTTGGGAGGTTGGAACTGACAGTTGCTTGTCTTAGTGGGCAGGAAATCCTGCCAAGGGAAATGTAGACTATTGTAACGGAAACGGGGCTCTAGACTGAGTGAGGTGTCGGGCCACGCCCCTTTGAATGGGACTACTCCGTGAGAGTAATGATGTACTCGAAGAGTTATATGTAACAGAAAGTCGTGTATGTAGCTGCGAAGTAAGATAGCAACCGCAAATGGCCTGCATGTGGTGCAAGTAGTCTCGGTCTCAGCCTGGGATGTCATGATGATAGTGCAGTACAAGTCATCGAGTTCAAAGTGAATTCATGATTTACACCCTCTTTTTGAATCTCAGTTAAGTCATTTGTTGAGTCTACCTACAGGTGGGGGACCCTGGATTTGAGTCCATTTTTCCGGCTAGACGAAGCGACACCGATAATCTTTTCATTTGTCACGGTACACACGAACAATAAGAATCCTATTTTTACATATGTGTACCATCACTACGACTACTAACCGATACTAATCTTCATCAATGCTGAACATTGTGACTTGTCCAGTTCTGTAGACGTGGGCCGCACCCACCGGTTTATTATCCTATCACGAATATCAGATCGAAAAGTACAGCTATGCGAATGGGCTTGACACGCACTATAATCACGTCACCTGTCAGATGCTCTTGCTTGTCATGTGTCGACTTGTGCCAGTTCGCCCTCATCGTCACATAATTGCCGGTGACCTCACTAACTGTGGCAAGGTGGAAGTCGGTGTCTTTGTCGACAGTTTTTTCAATCCAGAGTTGTAGCTCCCCACGTTTGTTTGAAGGGATGTTGGGACCAAACTGAATAGTCATCGTGGAGAAGTACTAGTAGGTGTGAAGAGCCGACGGCGCAGATCTGGACATGAATGAAAAGGCCTGAGCGGCAAACAGAACTTGTACTACAAGGTGGGCTCACATGTGTAAGGGGTTGAGTTGTCGAGTGGACAAGGACCTTGTGGAGTCGTTCGGCTTGCACCTCTACATTAAATACTGTATCAAACCCGAACATCGGACAGGGCCCATCCCTCGGACGAAGCCTCGGACGCCCCAAATTTCTCGCTCCACTCTGGCTCAAGCGATACTAAATTATCTAGTACTATCCATTTTGTGGTTCGGGTCTTATATAGTAATTGTTTGGAGTACGGGTCTTCCTGATGCGTCAAGTCATAACAGCTGGCGAGGACTCCTTTGGAGCGGGACAAACAAATGGGCCGGCTCGAAGGTTTTATCCGATATCGACATAAGCCCGAGTCAACTCTCAAAGTGCCGGCCTGAGTACCCTGTTGCTTTGTCCATTCATGCCACTTTCCCCTTTGTAAAGTGGCTCCAAGGGGCTGAAGCGCTTTTTGCAGTTTTGCTGATACGCCCTCAGGCTGGAGCGATAAACGAATCTAGTCTTTCCTGTGAGTCTACTGGGGCTGTATATAATCGCCAGCCTGAGTCCGAAGTGTGCGCGTCTATCATAGTAGTAGCACTCTGACCCTGGGAATATTAGGGCGGCTAGCTGATGAACCTGAGGCGTCCCCGCTGGCGCCGTAATTCGAATCAGTGCCCTTCCCCCCTTCCAAACGCGACCTTCCTATTATCCCCTAAGCATCCACTCAGGCTCCTTCGACTAGCACTATGTCCAAAGTTCCGTCTACTTCCACGTCTTCTACAGACTTTGAGACAATCTTCAGAACTGCTTTGGAAGCGTACAAGCAGTAGACCAGGCAAGACATTACCTCCTATCCCCTAGCCGCCCTACTACAATCATGCAACTCTCCCAGTGCCATTCTTGCCGCGCTTCGAGCCCGAGTCCAGGTTCGAGCCCGAGTCCAGGCATTCCGTCGATCTCAAAGTGAGCCGATAAGTTGACAAACTGCTGGACCTTATTGTAAATGTTTTATATGCATTCTCTGCGACCCTCGACAACGGTGTTGGTAAATTGCGAGACTTTGAGCCACTTGGGATCTATCCTCTGATGTGTGTGACTACGGATATTCCCCCTTTTAAATGCGATTTGTTCTGGGATTGGTGTCCTCCAAATGAGCACCTTGCCTTGTCCACTTTTCAGGCACTGATGAATGGCTCAATAGTATTCACCCCGAATGGAAGACTTCACCAACAATGATCTTACCGCTTCTCTTCGTCTCGATGCAAGAGCTATCCTCACATCCGATCGAGGTCGCGGCGACGGCAACGAGGGGTAAGTGGGTTGCCAGGTTTCAGCGTTCCGGACGGAGACTGAGAAAACGGTAAAAAAGAAAAAAGAAAAAAGAAAAAAAGAGATAAAAACCAGCGAAAGATGGGAAACTGAATTGTCGAATCATCGTTTATGAAAAGACGAGAGGACCCTTTCATGAGTAAAGAATTGACAATTCAGTTCCCACAGAAGGCGCGTCAAAGGGCTAGGGTACGTGGACAAATACCTTGTCCGCACGATCTCAACGCCGCGACGTCCCAACTTCGTTCTCGCACAGTGAATGCGTATCCGAGTGGCCACTGTGATGGTGAGCACCGGGAACCCCGTCTGTGTGTGGGGATCATATTGGTTCATAACATAGCCCAGCTGATACGGATTGCGAGGAAGAACGGGACCTTACTAATACTTATGACCGGGTTAGTAAGAGTAAATGTGTCATGGACTATATCATCAGTCAGCATCGGAATCACATGTCTTTATAGACTGTGAGGTAGTTTAGCTATTCGTTGTACGGATTGGAGAGGAGCTTTAAAGCTGCCTCGATATATGTATATAAGTCGTCGTATTGAGACCAAGGCTCTTCAGCTTGGTCTTCTTCAATTTCACTTCCGACTTGTATCCTCTTCTCTCAGCAAGATTACCATTGCTCTTCATCTCTAGAGACTTACGATTGACACAAGGACACGCAATATTGTCTTGTTGTCATAAGAGTTGTGTACTTTGCTAAGTCACATACTCTTTATTTGTTGCGTCGCCTTTCAACTTGCCTAAGTCAGGCCTACGCCGTGAAAGCGTAACATTAAGACCAAGCTCCACAATCGTGGCGACCTTTCCAACAACCGCAGAACGTTGGAGTAACTTCCAACCCTATTTCATAGAGCGAAGGGGAGCAAGAAACGTACCCACTAGATATCTCAAGGCTGCAAGGTGGAGGACAAACGTTGGACCTGAAGGATACTACGTGGATACTTCAAGACCGAACCGGTGGTGTCCAGTTGAATTCAACTTTGAAGCAATTTGCTGGACTCGTATTAGGGAAAACCCAAGGGGAAATAACTGGGAAGTAGTTGCACCTGCTGAGGGCAATTTACGTTGTGATATTCACACAAACGAAGTAGTAATCAGATCAGAGTGGGGACCTATCGACGGTGCACCTGAAGAAACGCATTCTGCCAACTCACGAACACCGGCTCCAAGCGAAGCCAGTCAAGAGACTGAAGAATCAGGAGAAGAAGCCGACGAAGACGAAGAGCAGGAAGAAGCCATTGAACAAATCGCGGAACTTACCAATCAAATTCAAATAGTGGAAGAACCCGAAAGAATTCAAGTGATGGCCACCGAAACCATGCAAGAACCCGTTCGAGAGCGAATTGAGGAACCTAATGAACAACTGTTCATTAATCCGGAAACGGGACATGTAATGACAGCCGATGATATTGCATTATATCGAGCAATAGGATCTGATCGTGCGGATCCTCCATCAGGAGGAGGAGGAGGACCCCCTGGAGGAGGAGGAAGAAGACCTCCCAATGGAGGAGGCGGATTCCCAGGAGGTGGATTCCCAGGAGGCGGATTCCCAGGAGGCGGATTCCCAGGAGGGGGACCTCCAGGTGGGGGACCACCAGGTGGAGGAATACCACCTGCGGGAGCACCCGGTCATCAATCGGACAAATTTATTGGAAATGCTCCACAAATATTCACAGGAGATCGACTCAAAGCGGATGAGTTTATAACTCAATGGTCATTATACTGGGGAGTGAACAACAATAACCCTATTATGACTAATGCTTACCGACGATCAATGCTGTTCCTAACATATATTCAAGGAAAAGCCGTGAACGAATGGGTCATGAACATGAGCCAATGGCTCAATCGACAGGTGACCGGTGGGGTACCCGAACAAACGCCAGATTTGTGGGTCGAAACGGAAAGAGCATTCCGAAGAAGATTTGCAAATACCCTCGAAAGGGAGCAAGCGCAAGGAATGCTGAAACGGGGTCTAAAAATGAAGGAAGGAGATCTCGACACATATATCACGGAGTTTGAAACTCTGGCGCGACAAGCAGGATACCGGTTAAGTTCTGTCCAAACTATTGATTTGTTCACCGATGGACTACCACGACCTCTATTTGAAAAGGTATTCCAAATGGATGACCCACAAACATTTGAAGAATGGAAGGATGCGGTTAGACGCCGACAACAACAATACATCCATATGAGGGCAAAATTGGATGCCCATAAAGGCCAGATTCCGAAACCACGCGGATTTACGACCAAAGGGGCCATGCCTGGAAACCTCCCTAATCCAAATGCGATGGATACGTCAGCTGATAGAAGTCGAGCACGGTTGGCTGGATCAGAAGAAATCGATTACACACAGCCACCTTACTCTCCGCCCAATCGAGGAAGAGGTCGCGGAGGAAGGCCAAATGGAAGAGACATTACGTGTTACAATTGCGGAAAGAAGGGACACATCAGCCGTAATTGTTATCAAGCACGAGGACAAGGTCAAAACAGTCAAGGCCGATCCACGGATACCGAACCAGTGACGATACGAAGCACAATATCCGGAATGACGGAAGAAGAACAGGCCCAGTATTGGATGAGTCAAGTAGCCGAATTAGGAGATGGAGCGAAGGATCGGATCTTAAAAGATCTGTGGACAAAGGAGGGTTTTCAGGACGCCTGAACCCATCGGCCTGGGTGAGGGCGGTCAATTGTAATTCTGTGATTATCACGCGCTATCGATCTATGCGAATTCCAGTTTCGATAAGAACAAATTACTCAAAGGCCGACATCAGAGTCCTTGTGGACTCGGGAGCAACCGATAATTTCATTAAACCTTCATTTGCTAAACGAATGGGGTTAGGAATGAAACGGTTGGAAAGACCCCGCAAAATATGGAATATTGATAATACGGAAAACAAAGCGGGGCGTATCACTCATTGCGTGGATCTTGATGTGCAAACTAAAGGAATTCACAAGGAAATGAGGTTCCTGGTGACAAACACAGGACAAGAAGAGATGGTGCTAGGCTATCCATGGTTAGCCCAATACGAACCAAAAGTCAGCTGGAGACATGCCACTATTCATGAAGACGCCCTTCCTGTAATACTCCGATCCATTAATCCAAAGAAAGAAGGATCAGTAATTGCCAAGGCACTAACGATCATCGATAAAGATCAAATTGTCAAGCAATTAGATCAAGAATGTTCCATCAAAACTACGGCAACAGAATTGGCAATAGCGGCAAAACAATACTCCGTCAAGGCGGAATTACCCAAGGAATATCAAGAATTTTCCCATTTATTCAATGAGGAAGCATCTTATCGATTCCCACCATCTAGACCATGGGATCATGCGATTGAATTCAAAAAGGGAACACCAGATGCCATTGATTGCAAAATATATCCTCAAACACAAGATGAGGATAAGGCACTCAAAGAATTCCTTACGGAACAACTAAAAAAGGGGTATATCCGACCATCGAAATCTCCCTACGCATCACCTTTCTTCTTTGTCAAAAAGAAAGATGGAAAGTTGCGACCGGTGCAAGATTATCGGAAGATCAATGATTACACCATCCGAAATCAGTATCCACTACCCCTTATTTCGGATCTTATATCGGATCTCAGCAACGCTCATATCTATACCAAGTTAGATGTGCGATGGGGATATAATAACGTAAGGATCAAGGAGGGAGACGAAGAAAAGGCGGCATTCAAAACCCGATATGGTCTATTTGAACCCACAGTTATGTTCTTCGGATTAACCAATTCACCGGCAACATTCCAGACAATGATGAACTACATTTGCAGGGATATTATTGCCAAACACGAACAAAAAGGCACAACCATACGGGTCTACATGGACGATATCGGAATAGCGACCAAAATAGGCACTAGTCTCCAAGCGCATATTGAAGCTGTCAAAGATGTCTTACGGGTATCAGCGGAACATGATCTCTATTACAAATTGGAAAAATGCACGTTCCATGCGCCGCGGATGGATTACCTGGGGGTAATCCTTGAAAAGGGGGTAACACGCATGGACCCTGTAAAAATCGAAGGCATCAAAAACTGGCCTAGACCCAATAAAGTAAAGGACGTACGATCTTTTTTGGGTTTTTGCAATTTTTACCGACCATTTATCCGAGGATTTGCCACACATGCCAAACCTTTGAACAAATTGACCAAAAAGGAAACGGAATGGCAATGGACGGAGGAACAAGAAAAGGCATTTCAAACCCTTAAAGACCTCGTAACCCAAGAACCGGTACTGGCACACCCAAATTTAGAAGAACCATTTGAATTGGAAGTCGATGCATCGGGATTTGCAGTAGGAGCAGTATTACTCCAAAGGAAGGAAGACAAAAAACGCCATCCTATTGGATATTACTCAGCCACGCTAAACGAGGCAGAACGAAATTACGACATCTACGACCTGGAACTATTGGCAATTGTAAAAGCATTCCGGCATTGGAGACCATACTTGGCAGGATCACCCCATAAGGTGAAAGTATTCTCGGATCATCTAAATTTGCAATACTGGCGTTCTCCACAGAAGATCAGCAGACGAGTAGCCAGGGAAGTTTTGGAACTTTCGGAATACAACTTTGAAATTCACCATATCAAAGGAAAAGCCAATGGACGAGCCGATGCCCTGTCACGAAGACCCGATTATGATCAAGGAGAACAAGATAATGAAGGAGTCATAGTACTTCCTGATCAAGTGTTTGTTAGGGGAATGACAACGGAATCGACTAACGGAATTACGGAAGTTCTAGAACCAAGAGACATGAACCCTGAAGACCCCGTGTTCAGTCAAGATCAGGAAAAACTATCTTCATGGGTAAATGCCCATCGATTAAAGAAGGTACAAGGGACCTGGTACAAAGATGGAAAAAGGGTAGTCACGGGAGGACTATACGCAAGGGGAACCCTTATCAAGGCTCATCACGATTCTCCGGTATATGGACATCCCGGGATAAAGAGAACAGCGGAACTGGTGGCAAGATACTATTGGTGGCCTGGAATGAATTATGACGTAAAAGAATATGTCAAGGGATGCGCCGAATGTCAACGCCACAAGATCAATACTAGGCCCATCAGAGCGCCCATACAGCCAATATATCCAAAACCAGAAGCAATGCCGTTTGAAACTGTCACCCTCGATTTTATCACCAAACTTCCCACGTCCCAGGGGTACGATACCATATTAACAGTCACGGATCATGACTGTAGCAAGGCGTCAATATTCATACCATGTAACGAGGAAATCACGGGTGAAGGAACGGCCAAACTATATGCCCGGCACGTATTTCTCCGTTTTGGATTACCAAGCAAAGTCATCAGTGACAGAGACCCACGATTTGCAGGAAAATTCATGAGGGAGTTGTGCAGGATATTAGGAATCGAACAAAACATATCAACGGCGTATCACCCAAGAACGGACGGACAGTCAGAAAGAACAAACCAGTGGCTGGAACAATATCTCCGATTCTGGACCAATGAGCAACAGAATAATTGGAGCGACTATCTCCCAATTGCGGAATTTGTTCATAACAATTGGCCTAATGAAACTACAAGGGAATCACCATTTGCAATTCTGATGGGATATAATCCGCGCGCTGATTGGATTGATAGGCCATCACCAATTCCTCAGGTACAATTACGTCTACAGCAGATGGGAATGATCAGACAAAAAGCTCAAGAACTCATGATCAAGGCACAAAAGTCATGGGTCAAACACAAGGAAACCCCGAAGTTTAAAGAAGGGGATCTAGTGTGGCTAGAAGGACGTAATCTACGGATCAATCAACCGGCTGCAAAATTAGCCGCTAAGCGACATGGCCCTTTTAAGGTTGCTCAGGTGATGTCCCTATACAGTTATCGATTGGAACTTCCCACGCAGTGGAGCATCCATCCAGTGTTTCACATCGATCTTCTCACCCCTTACAAAGAAACACTCATACATGGGCCAAATTACTCACGACCGCCACCGGATCTTGTGGAAGGGGAAGAAGAATACGAAGTTGAGAAGGTTCTAGACGAACGGCATTTCGGCAGAACAAAACGACATCAGTACCTGATCAAATGGAAGGGGTATCCAGACTCGGAGAACCAGTGGGTCAATCGGGAAGACATATTCGCCGAAGAAGCAATCAGGGAGTTTGAAACTTCTAAGTCCGCTCCTAGGAAAGATAAAAGGAAGAGACGCAACGAGCTAAGTTCCTCAGCAAACACCACTGCTACCTCTTCTTCACTCTCACATGCAATGTCTTCCCCCTCTGCCTCGTCCTACTTCGCCCCTGCCATCATCCGTGCCGAGCAGGAGCCCCAGCCCGTCGCTGCTCCCATCACCAATGAGGAGTTGGTCTCCGTCATGCAACAGTTCCCAGAACTCAGTGGGGGAACAGTGGAACCGGATCTCGAGTCTGAACGGTACCATGTTGTTAACCCCAACACCCGAGAAGTCTGCACCAGTATTCCCCTCACAAGAGCCGAAATCGTGGGACTTTGCAGAGCTGTCCCGGATGGTGAACTCGTCCAAGCGTCAGTATTCCGAGTACAAACAGCAGCAGGAGGAGCAGAAGAAATGGAGAGCGATGGCCCAGGAGTGGAAGGAGGAACAAATATGGTATGCAGGGGAGAAACGCAGAGCGAAGCTGGAGGAGAGACGGCAGTTAATTCGCAGGATCCGGGACCAGCAGACGACGAAAGCGGAGATGAAGACCTCTACCCCATTCGCCACGACTTCCTCGACCACTCCGAAGTCCAAGAAGGTGTGCAAGAAACCCCGCATCTACTCTATACAGACGGGAGCCCAATGTGTAGAGGAAACGTCCACTCTCATGGACATGTACTCTCCCTATCCCCGAATGCGCACCACGCGCGCCCGTCTCGCCGAAATCAAGCGGGTCTTGCGCCTCCAGGATTCGTTCACAACACCGGAGTAAATTTCGTACATTTCCCCATCGAGCTAGGAGGAGTAGTGAGGCAGGCCCGATTCATACAAGTCATCATGGGCCCCAACCCTATCGTAATCGGAATCATCGATGAGTCCGATAGAACCTTCGCTAAACCATTGTACGCTCACCCTCACTACACCTACGGCGCGCGACCCCGGTATGCTCAAGAGGACTGTATTGTCTTCGGAGCCTCGTTTGAAGACCGGGAGAAGGTCGACAAGGCGGTGAGGGATATTAAGGATCCCTCCTTATGCGCGGAGATACACCGTCTGCGAATCCTGCAAAAGGAGACAAGTCGATTGGAGGCTAGGTTGGTGGAGTTGGAAGGAATACTCGCTGACCTCGACAAAGATCAAGATCACTGCCTCAAGCGGCTTGAAAGAGCAGGAGCATTGGACCGGATCGAAGAAAAGATGGCCAGTTGGATCGAAGGTGCGGAATCACGTCGAGGACGTCGTGACTGAAAAGGGGGTGATGATACGGATTGCGAGAAGAACGGGACCTTACTAATACTTATGACCGGGTTAGTAAGAGTAAATGTGTCATGGACTATATCATCAGTCAGCATCGGAATCACATGTCTTTATAGACTGTGAGGTAGTTTAGCTATTCGTTGTACGGATTGGAGAGGAGCTTTAAAGCTGCCTCGATATATGTATATAAGTCGTCGTATTGAGACCAAGGCTCTTCAGCTTGGTCTTCTTCAATTTCACTTCCGACTTGTATCCTCTTCTCTCAGCAGGATTACCATTGCTCTTCATCTCTAGAGACTTACGATTGACACAAGGACACGCAATATTGTCTTGTTGTCATAGAGTTGTGTACTTTGCTAAGTCACATACTCTTTATTTGTTGTGTCGCCTTTCAACTTGCCTAAGTCAGGCCTACGCCGTGAAAGCGTAACACCAGCAGGCGCGGCTTCGTACCTTCGAAACCTTGTTATCGATGATCCTGGGAACGTGAAGTCCCTTATACATCCCTCATCAGTCAAGAAATGGCGCAAATCAGTCGCTTCACCGATACCCTTTGAATACAAATGTCTCTTGAGGTACAACGAGACGCCTTTGAGGAACCTTTCCTCAGCGCCCATCAGTCCTCTCTACTCCCTCGCAGTACGCAGAGTAGAAATACTTGTCTGTGATATATATGTGATCCTAGTATATATATCGTGACCAAGGCGTCGTCGTGCATTCTGTACCGGGGCGGTGTGGTTTTGCTAGGGAGCGGCACCACCCAAGCTGTTCCTCCGGCTCCGGCCTGGACACTGGTAAACGTGACACCTTTGATAGGCGTGGGATCGTTCGGAACGCCACAACGTAAAGGTACTCGAGCTATACGCTCACTCTAGCCCTCAAAGCATTCTTATATCCAGAATGGCCGCGGCACAAGACGTGGAGCACCAGCGAATGTTCTTGAATTCGTGCGTAGTTGGCCATTGACCCTTGACTTTCTTGATAGTGACCACTACTCCAGCTTGGATCCCTCTACATCGCAAGACGCAGGACGAGGGTGCGTCAACCTCTTTTTTTGTGTAACGACGCACAGTCAAGAACCGCCTTTGGATAGCACTCGAAACCCCGACTTGCGGGGAAGCCTATCTGGATTACGTGTTGAGGTGACCGGTATGTACCTAAATCCTAACTTGTTGATGCCCCGATAGGTATTTAATCTCTCTGCTAGTTCTCCGAGCGCATAACGTCCCCTATATCGAGAGAAAGTTTGGCCTGAAGAGGCGTTTTTTTGTCACTGTAACCAATCACGCGACAGTGAAGAAGACGGAAAGCGTTCAGATTGACGGACAGACGATCCAGTGGAACCAGAGGCTGGGTGCCTTGTAGGACTTTCCCTGTTCAACCTTTTTTTTGGGCTAAAAATTCAGTCCAGTTCGACACGATGGCCTTCACATCTAATACTGTGTCTTTATGAGAAGCGGTTCACACACCGTGACGTCGTTATCGGAACGTATGAGACACCTATACCTGTCGAATCACAAGAAGGTCCGTCCTTTATTAGAACCTCCGTCCCTTCGACTACTTGACATCCTACATATACTAGATGTTCCATTTATTCTGAGTAATCGTGACGGGACAGCTGGTCACTCAATACAGCCAGTCACGCTCTATTTAACGATCACCGTGTCAATTAACATTGCCTCTCCAATCTTGCCCTACAACCCCCCGAAAATATCGACCGGAGATAACTCTCCTACTGAAGAGGCCACTAAAGCCTCTATAACCCCAGACTCCGGAGGACCCATCCAATCTCCCAGCCCCAAACCTCTTTTACCCCAGCCGCGTCACCTTCCTGTCGAGACAGGGATTACTATGCCACATGGTCAGGCAGAGATGTCGCCTATTGACGATCCTCTGATTACTCTCCGCCGCGCCGATGAAGCCATGTCGCTGATTGATCAATTTAATACATGGGAAAGGGCCGTCGGGAGGATCAAGTGGGTGATGGATACGTTGAGCCCAATTGCAGAAGTAATTGCAACAGTGCGTGTGATGTCCTTTTGTTTATCCTTCACTGAGCCTGCCTTCACTCTTAGCTTTTCCCGTGTGCGAAGATGGCATACGATCTGCTTTATGCGATCCCCAAGGTGCATCTGTTTGCGTCTTTGTCAGAACGAAACGTTTATCTCATGTTTATCTGGACGGTAGACACTCATAGAACAGTATCAACGCGACGACAATGTCCGAACCCTACTTGAGGCCATTCACGACGCGTTTGATTTCGCACACCACGAAGACACCTTGAAATCCATCAAGCCTGAGTCCCAACAGGCCCAAATCCTCACTCTTATGCTACAGGACGTCTGTAGTTGCTGTGACTTTATCCAATCGTATGCAAAGGACTCGCAATTTTGTACGTTGTCTTCACCTACCTCATTGGCCGATATGAACGTGTAATTTGTAGGGAAGCGGACGTTGAAGAATCTGAGCGGCGGGGCCGAGAGAAAATTTGAGGACTTGTCTACCGCCCTTGTCGACCACCGAAGGGCATTCTTCGATCAGGCCACCATCACTACAGAGATAACTGCGTTCCAAATCCTGGACGACGTGGGAATAATTTCGGCCAAGGTGGACTTTTTATCTACCCGGCTCCAGTGGGTGTCAAGCCAAGTTCCAGATATCGGTACGTGGTCCTGATGGTTTGTGGGTTATCGACCTGATAATCGTCGCAGAACTAGATGCAAAAATCAGAGAAATCCCATATGGAACAGGCTCGCGGTTCACACCCGACACAGGCTGTCTTACGGGAACACGCACGGCCTTCCTAGACTTCATTGTCCATTGGGTGAACGATCCTGCTTCCGAGCGCTGTCTCGTTCTTTTCGGACAAGCAGGCACGGGAAAGTCATCCATTGCGCATGAGATCGCGCATCGCTTCGATAAAATGCACCGTCTTACTGGTGAAAGGTTGGGCAGCGGGGCGAACCGGCTAAGACGAGCCGGTCAGGTGATAGGGGTCCGAGGGGCCGGTACGGTCGGCAAAGGCGAGGAACGCGAAGTCGGAAGTGGATAGAAGTTGAGCGCGAGAGTGAACAAAGCGACTTTGAGGCTCGCTTTGGAGAGGGGGACTCAGAGGGACTTTGAGGGCACACGAACGATGAGAAGGCAAGAACTGGATGCTTTATTCGATACAACTGAGGCGCTTTTTATACAAGTACTATACATTATATCGTGAAATAGTAGCAAAGCAAAATAAAGAAAAGTAAACAATTATAGGAGTCGAAAAATACGAGTCGGGGAAAGTCCGGAGCAAAAGCGGTGTTGAAATGGTGGGGAAAGGGGTGCGCGAGGCCCCTGTGAGTCTGAAACAGAAAACGATGCGCCTATGACGAAAACGAGTCCGGAGTAACAATAAAGGCGTAGAATAGAACGGAAAGGGATCATACGAAACAAGAACTCTAATCTCCGAGCTCTCCTGAGTGGCCGCGAGCGTGCGCGGCGACGATGCTTGAGTTCCGCCGTAGCGGTCGGGTCGGCCGGGTCGAGCGTGCCGAAATGCAACACTTACTTCATCATTTATCTTTTTGCGCAAGGAACAATCCAAACGGGAGGCCTATCACCTCTTCACGACTCTTGCTCGCGATCTCTCCGACCGCTATCCTTCATTTAAAGCCGCGCTTGGGAGGGTCGTAAAGGATAACTCCTCTCTTCGAGTTGGCGCACATGACTATGCTACCCTGTTTCAATCCATTATCCTGGAACCGCTTAAGGACCTCCACATCGTCGGTCCTATCCTCGTCGTAATCGATGCTCTGGACGAGAGTGGAGATGGAACTAGTAGAACCGGATTACACACCTTTCTCGCTAAGAACCTTATCAAACTCCCATCGAACTTCCGGGTGTTCATCACCTCGAGACCGGAGGACGGCATCGTGTCCGCGTTCGTTGGAACACCATCAATCAGGATCAAATATATGAATGATTCTGAGTTGGCTGCTAAAACGCACGACGATATTCTCGCCTTTCTTTGGGAGAGGCTCCCCTCAGATGAGTTCAGAAATTATGGTGACGCACTGGCAATGAAGGCGGAGGGACTGTTTCAGTGGGCAGCGGTTGCCAGTCAATTCATCCTAGATCCTCCCGGACGCTTTGATTATAGCAAGAAAAAGTGTATAAATCATCTTTTGGATCCCAGTACAAATCGCAATGGACAAGACCCGTTGGATGCGTTATATAAAGAAATCCTTGAAGGATACTTCCCAGACCAAGAAGCACCGCTTCTATTCCGCTCTGTTTTGGGACAGCTCATCACTTCTATTGAACCCCTCACTATTCGCTCCCTGACCACTCTCCGACAACACGCCTCCCACGACGACGGCGACGACCATGACGCCGTCGTTATATTGCTCCGTCGCCTCAGCTCGTTGTTGAGTAATGTCAATTCATCCGATGAAAGCTTTCCTATTGTGCCTCTCCATACATCATTCCGGGATTTCCTCACAAACAAGAATAAGAGCGGCGGCTTTTGTGTTAGCGTTCGTGATGCTCACCGTGAATTAGCCTATTCCTGTCTCGGTCTACTGCTCAGCGACCTTAAATTCAACATCTGCAAACTGGAATCATCATATCTTGTTAACAAAGACGTCCAAGACCTCAACTCGCGTGTTGATAAATACATTTCACCTGCCTTGTTGTATGCTTGTCGTTTCTGGGACAATCATTTGGAACATATTGACTTCGAAATCGATCTGTTTGGCAAACTTCGAACTTTCTTTGAAGAAAAATTTCTCTTTTGGCTGGAGGTCCTTAGCTTGACGAATGACGTACGTCTTGCTTCCCGAGCGGTCTCGACTTTGAATGTTTGGTTAGCCTCGGGTCAAGGTGTGAGTTAATTGTTGATTCGACGAGGAAGGCGAACAACTAATAGTTACGATCGTGACAGGTTTCTCGGACAGAACTAGAGAAATTCAGGTCGTTTGTCAATGATGCCTCTGCGTTTGTGCGGTATTTCGGGATGGCCATGGCAAAGAGTGCTCCACATATCTATCTTTCTGCCCTATCATTCGCGCCGGCTCGTTCTCTTGTCTCTGCACATTATTCCAGCTCATTTCCGCGAATCCTACGCGTGGGACGTGGGCAATTACTTCATTGGCCATCCTCGGAGATGGTGATTTCAAACGTTGGGGGTGTAGTCCTTTCCGTTGCACTCTCACCAGAAGGCCAGCGCATTGTCTCAGGCTTGTACGATGGGACAATTCACGTGTGGAATGCCACGACAGGAGAGACAGTGGCCGGCCCATTTACTGGACACATGGATTCGGTCACGTCTGTGGCGTTCTCGCCAGATGGCCAGCGCATCGTCTCAGGCTCCTCCGATCGAACAATTTGTGTGTGGGACTCCCTAACGGGAGAGACAGCAGCAGGCCCATTTACTGGCCACACATCTTCGGTCACGTCTGTGGCATTCTCGCCGGATGGCCAGCGCATCGTCTCAAGCTGTAGCGATGGGACAATTCGCGTGCGGAACGCCACAACGGGAGAGATAGCGGCCGGCCTATTTACTGGTCACATGTCTTCGGTCACGTCTGTAGCATTCTCGCCAGATGGTCAGCGCGTCGTCTCAGGCTCCTCCGATCGATCAATTCGTGTGTGGAATGCCACAACGGGAGAGACGGCAACAGGTCCATTTACTGGACACACGTCTTCAGTCACGTCCGTGGCATTCTCACCAGATGGCCAGCGCATCGTCTCAGGTTCCTCCGATCGATCAATTCGTGTGTGCGACGTCACAACGGGAGAGACGGTGGCAGGACCATTCACTGGACACCAGGATTCGGTCACGTCTGTAGCATTCTCGCCAGATGGCCAGCGCATCGTCTCAGGCTCGGACGACCGAACAATTCGTGTGTGGAACGCCACAACGGGAGAGACAGCAGCAGGCCCATTTACCGGACACACATCTTGGGTCACGTCTGTGGTATTCTCGCCAGATGGCCAACGCATCGTCTCAGGCTCCTCCGATCGGTCAATTCGTGTGTGGGACGCCACGACGGGAGAAACGGCAGCAGCCCCATTTACTGGACACACGTCTTTGGTTTTGTCTGTGACATTCTCACCAGATGGCCAGCGCATCGTCTCAGGCTCCTCCGATCAATCAATTCGTATGTGGGATGCCACAACGGGAAAGACGGCGGCAGCCCCATTTTCTGGACACACATCTTGGGTCTCGTCGGTGGCATTCTCGCCAGATGGTCAGCGCATCGTCTCAGGCTCGGACGATCGGACAATTCGTGTGTGGAACGCCACAACGGGAGAGACGGCAGCAGGCCCATTTACTGGGCACCAGGATTCAGTCTTGTCTGTGGCATTCTCGCCAGATGGCCAGCGCATCGTCTCAGGCTCCTTCGATCGGACAATTCGTGTGTGGGATGCCACGACGGGAAAGGTGACAACGGGTCCGTTTACTGGACACAC
Source organism: Lactarius psammicola (assembly GCA_025769895.1). NCBI lineage: Eukaryota > Fungi > Basidiomycota > Agaricomycetes > Russulales > Russulaceae > Lactarius > Lactarius psammicola. The sequence goes on along the minus strand of WTXK01000563.1, from coordinate 1,829 downwards.
GGATTCGGTCTTGTCGGTGGCATTCTCGCCAGATGGTCAGCGCATCGTCTCAGGCTCGGACGACGGAACAGTTCGTGTGTGGAACGTCACAGCGGGAGAGACGACAACGGGCCCATTTACTGGACACTCGGATTCGGTCACGTCCGTGACATTCTCACCAGATGGCCAGCGCGTCATCTCAGGCTCGGACGACCGAACAATCCGTGTGTGGAACGCTACGACAGGAGAGATAGTGGCGGGCCCATTGACTGGACACACGTCCTGGGTCTCGTCTGTGGCATTCTCGCCAGATGGCCAGCGCATTGTCTCAGGCTCGGGTGATGAAACAATTCGTGTGTGGAATGCCACGACGGGAGAGACAGTAGCCGGCCCATTTACTGGACACCAGACTTCGGTCGAGTCGGTGTCATTCTCTCCAAGTCCAGGTGGCCAATACATCATCTCATCGGGATATGGATCAATTCGTATGTTCGACGCTGCAACAGGAATGAACGAAACTACCAGACACGTCGACTTCACTGACCACTCCGTGATTAATGACGAGGGATGGATATGTGGTAGTAAAGGTGAACTCCTAATGTGGATCCCGCCAATACATAGGGCACATCTTCACCGCCCGAGTAATATCTGGGTGGCTGGCGAACACGAGACCCGCCTCGATCTTTCTACTTTTGTCCATGGACCTAATTGGACTACTTGTATTAACACCTAGATAGAATCACTATGGCAATCCGTCTTTTTTCAGGCTATCTGAAGCGTATTGTAATATGCTAGATAAGACTTGAGATAAGAGCTCATTGAGGCAGTATGTCCAGGACAGCCTAATCTCGGTCTTGGTGGTTGGGACTCATTATAGGTAAGCGTACCCTTCGCATCAGCAGTGATTGAGTAGTGAGTTAATAGGCAATTGACCTAGACTAGAGAGCCGGGATTTACTACGTGCCAGTGCCACGAAGAACACATAACGTAGCAAGCTTGTCTCTGCCAGCCTGAGTGCCCCAAATACCACTGACTAGTGCCACTTTCTTCCGCGTAGGTCATATCAGCGCGCTCAGGGACGATACGACGCTACTCGGGCGGTCGGTACATCGTAGCGCTCACCTCCGGCGCAATCGTTGCCCCGTTCTCAAATATTCTTCTTGCTTGTATGGGTAATGATTTGCTGGCGCCATCGACTCCGGACAGCTGGTTTGCCGAATCTCTTACGATTATTCGGCGTCCTGGTCTCAACCCTTGTTGTCTGAGAAATTGCTTTCAATGTGGAGCCACGACGTCGTGACTTCAATTGGGCTGGCAGTTGACCTCAAGCTGGGTCAATGCCGGTACCCCAATGTCTCGCCTTTTGCGAGTAACGACCGTCGGGACCCACAAAGGGGCTGTGAAGGTCACCTTCCCGTGCTGTGCCTATAACTCGAGTTCGGGGAACGACTATCAGTGAGCTCCAACTACAACACTGTTAAATTTAGAGACATGGTACTATCCTGATTTTCCAGGCGTCATAGTGACTATTCAAGTATGGTGCGCACCAGCGGACCGCTCGTAGTGGTTATGACCTCCATCACCAGAGCCCGGCGTGACTTCCTACTCGACCTAACCGGCAACATTTGCTAAAGGAAACGTGGACTAGTGCCACGGGAACGGCGCTATAAGCTGAGAGTCATCAACAAAAATGGAAATGACCTGTCATGACCCGTCGTTACTAGGGGTAGCTGGCACCCGCTAAAATTGAGGGCTGCCAGTCTCAGCTAGTACCGCCAGTAACATTCCATTTTCCTGATGCGACGTTGGGTAACGCACTTTTCATATGAGTTTATAGACTGCCCAGTGGG
>WTXK01000562.1:0-28652 GCA_025769895.1 Lactarius psammicola | reverse complement strand
GTATCGTAACATCACCCCCTTTTCAGGAGGGATGCCCACATCCTAGTAGCCTCGTTCGCGTCGGTACTCTGTGTGATCAGGTCGTTCCCAGAGTATCTCCGGGTCCCCAAGCTGCCGTCGTTCTCTCTCCAGGCGCGCGAGGGCGTCGGCTCTGTGGATACGAGCAGCGCATAGCGATCTTCATCCGTACAGAAACGCAATGCCGGCTTCAAGCTCGCGGATGCGTTGTTCGAGACGCTGCTGATCTTGCGTCAGCGCTCGGTACCGGCGTACTTTGGCGATAATAGACTTATCTTTAAGTGCCTGAAGGCACTGGTCCATTACCGGTTGCCTGGGGTGGCCCCACTCGATCTTCTTCAACTCTTCTTCTGTGTATTTGGGTGGCCTTGGGAGTACTGCCCTCGGGCTGGCGTAGAACGAGGATACGTACACCCGGTCCGTACGGTCGGTCCCCATCAGGATGATAGGGTCGTCGCTCTTGATGAACTGATACCAGAGCGCCGGTCTGGTGACTCCTTGGATGGTAAGAGGGGCAGGAATATAGTCACTCCCTGCATTGCGCGTCCATCCCGCCGGCACCTTTGCTTCAAACGGCTGTTTGAGCGGGTCTTCTGTTGGCTCCCGCCATTTGTTGCGCATGATGGGGTCACCTTCAGTGGTGGCGGCGAACGGAGTGTCATCGGGTAAGTGCTCGAATCGCCCGTATGTGATGTGAGGGTGCTCAGCTGGGTAAAGATCCACCTCTCGATCTACTGTCCCGAATTCTTGAGCCGCAATTCGCGCCGCCGCCTTATTTCGGCGCGCCTCTTCAACAGCTTCTCGCGTCTCGCGGTGTTTGCGGCGTCGAGTTGCTCGTTCGTCCATGCTTGTGCCGTGTGCCACCACAACTCCACCGGCCTCTTCGCGGTTGGCTTGAAGGCGGAGTCATACTGGTACGGGCTCGGAGTCGCTCGTATCTTCTCCCACGATGAGAGGGTTCTCGTAAGATCCAGGGCAACGCTCCTCCTCGTTAGGAACGTTCTGCACTGTAAGCAACCGGGGCTGTAGTGCGTCTTCGGACAGTGTTGCCTGCGCAGGCCCGGGGAAGGCGCGCTCCACAGTGGCGAGTTCGTCTCTGGTAATCGGGGCAACCACTGTACCTTCGTCTTCTGCAGCTGCATGGACCACAGCAGCTCCTCCTTCGGTGTCGTGGTCGTTGTCGTTGTCATCGCTTCCACCGTCGATGGTTTCCCATCCGAGGGCGGCGGTGTTGCCAGTTTCGTGGACCCGCTGGAGCCGACGTCGGGCTTTGGGAAGGGTGATGAGTCCCTCCAATAGCTCGGCAGAGAATACTTCTTCAGCGGTTTTAGTGGCATAGTATGAAAAGTCCATGGGAGTGTGGTAATGAGGAAGGAAGTGTTTGTGAGGTGAAGGGAGGTGGGGTGACTCAGCAGTTTTGGTGGTCCTTAAGTACCTCCTTGTGTCGGAGTTCGATTGTTCGAACTCCCTTATCTTGTCCTCGGCAAAGATATCGGCTTGGTTGACCCACTGGTTCTCCGAGTCAGGATACCCAAGCCATTTGACCAAATATTGCCGTGTACATCTTCTGCCGAATAGCTGAGTGTCTAGGACCTTCTCAACCTCGTATTCTTCTTCTCCTTCCACAAGATCCGGTGGCGGGCATGTGAAATTTGGTCCGTGAATGGTAGTCTCACGATAAGGCGTGAGAAGGTCGATGTGGAAAACCGGATGGATCTTCCATTGAGCCAGTAATCTCAGGCGATAAGAGTATGGCGACATCACCTGGTCTACCATAAAAGGTCCATGCCTTTTTGCCGCCAACTTTGCGCTCGGTTGATTTGTCTTGAGATTGCGCCCATCTAGCCATACTTGGTCGTTGACTTTGAATTTGGGCGTATCTTTGTGTTTGACCCACAAGGTCTGGGCCTTTGTTATCAATGACTGCACTTCCTGCCGTGCTTCTTTCAATTGTTCCATGCGTGTGGTTATCTGAGGTATGGAGGATGGCTTATCCATCCAATCAGCGCGAGGGTGATATCCCATGAGAAGTTCAAAAGGGGACTTCCTTGTTATCTCATGGGGCCATGAGTTATGCGCGAATTCCGCTAGTGGCAGATAATGGAGCCAGTCCTTCTGATGGTAGTCGACCTGGAATCGCAGGTATTGTTCCAGCCACTGATTCGTCCTTTCTGATTGTCCGTCCGTTCGAGGATGGTATGCTGACGAGATGTTCTGTTCGATCCCTAGTTGTCTGCATAATTCCCTCGCGAATCTTGAAGCGAATCGTGGGTCGTGGTCTGAGATGATCTTCAATGGGAGTCCGTATCGCGCAAATACATTCTTGGCATACAGTTGGGCGGTTTCTTCTGCAGTGATATCTTCGGTACATGGTATGAACACCGCCGCTTTGGTACAGTCATGGTCAGTGACGGTGAGTATAGAATCATATCCTCCAGATGATGGCAACTTAACGATGAAGTCCATGGCCACCGTTTCGAATGGCTTTGCGTCTTCTTTTGGGAATATAGGGGAAAGAGGGGCGCGAATGGGTCGTGTGTTGACTTTATTTTGCTGGCATTCCGCACATCCCTTGACGTATTCCACCACATCTCTGGTCATTCCTGGCCAAAAGTATCGTCTAGCCACCATCATGCCAGTTTTTGTCATGCCTGGGTGTCCATACACTGGGGGAGAGTGGTGAGCGTCGATAATTGCGCGTTTTTCAGATACTCCCCCGGTAACAACGCGCCGGCCTTCCTTGTACCATACCCCGTCAATTTTCATTAGTCTGTGCGTATTGATCCACTGTCGTATTTGCATCTCGTCTTGTGCTTGTTCAGTCGCTTCTGCGGCTTCGACGGATGTTGTACCCATTGTTCGGAGGAACATGTGGTCCAGGAGTACCACTACACTTTGATTATTGCTGTCCCCGGTGTCGTAATCGCTACGTCTTGATAGCGCGTCAGCGCGTCCATTTGCTCGTCCTGCTACGTGCTTTATTTTGATTGGGTATTCGGACAATTCGACTACTTCCCTTGCTATCCGCCTGTTAATGTTTTGGGGGCTTCTCCAGTATAGCAAGTTTGCGTGATCTGAATGGACGATAATGTCATGTGGGGAGCCCACTAGTAGGGGTTTCCAGTGTTTGAGCGCTTCCACTATTGCCAATAGTTCGAGATCGTATACATGGTAGTTGCGTTGAGCCGGGTCTAGCGTTTTTGAATAGTATCCAATCGGGTGTTTTTTGCCGTCTTGTTTCTGTTGCAGGAGAACCCCTCCAATGGCGTATCCTGAGGCGTCTACTTCCAGCTCAAACTGGTCTGTTAATACCGGGTGTGCCAGTATAGGTTCTTGCGTTACCCTCGCTTTGAGCGTGTCGAACGCCGTTTGTTGGTCTTGTCCCCACTTCCATGCTTCCCCTTTTCTTGTGAGTGTGTTCAAAGGGCGTGCATGGTGTGCGAAACCTTTGATAAATGTGCGATAAAAGTTGCAAAAACCGAGAAAAGAGCGAACGTCCTTAACGGTTTTAGGGACGGGCCAATCACGGATGCCCGCGATTTTTGCAGGGTCCATACATGTTACCCCCTTTTCAAGGATTACCCCCAGGTAATCCATCGCGGGCGCATGAAATAGGCATTTCTCGAGTTTGAAATAGAGGTCGTGATCTTTGGCAACTTGTAAGACGTCGCGGACTGCGTCCACATGGCCTTCAAGGCCGGAGCGGGATGCTATGCCGATGTCGTCCATGTAGATGCGGATTGTGGTGCCGCGTGTTTCGTGTTTGAGGATGATGTCGCGATATATGAAGTTCATCATGGTCTGGAATGTAGCCGGAGAGTTGGTTAGTCCAAAGTACATGACCGTAGGTTCAAAGAGTCCATAGCGCGTTTTAAAGGCCGCTTTTTCTTCATCACCTTCCTTAATGCGAACGTTGTTGTAGCCCCAACGGATGTCGAGCTTCGTGTAGATGTCCGCATTACTCAGGTCTGTGATGAGATCGGTGATAAGCGGGAGGGGGTATTGGTTTCGCACTGTTATGTCATTCAGCTTTCGATAATCTTGCACCGGTCGAAGTTTGCCATCCTTCTTCTTAACGAAGAAGAAGGGGGACGCGTAAGGTGATTTGGAGGGTCGTATGTACCCTTTCTTTAGTTCGTCAGTGATGAACGCTTGAAGTGCTTCATCTTCTTTTCGTGTAAGAGGATACACCTTGCAGTCCAGAGCCGCTGGTGCGTTTGGTTTCAGGTCAATGGCGTGGTCCCAAACCTGCTTTGGGGGAAATCGTCGTGACTCCTCTTCACTGAAGAGTGCTGCGTATTGTGTATATTGTAATGGCAGAGTTGCAGCTTTTGTATATTGTTTCGTGTTGATGGCAAGTTCTGTTGCCGTTGTGCGGACGGTACACTGCTCTTCGAGTTGTTGAACGATCGCATCCTTTTCTTGAGCGGGAAGCAGTTCTGTAATGGTGACGCCAATGACTGGTTGTCGTTCTATTTGGGGATTCACAGACCGGAGTACCACAGGTAACATGTCTTCGTGGATGGTGGCATACCGCCATGTGAATCTTGGTTCGAACGTGGCTAGCCATGGGTATCCTAATACCACGTCTTCGTTTCCGATATCCGTGATGAGGAACCTCATTTCCTTGTGGATTCCTTTAGTGCGTACATCGAGATCCACGTAATGAGTGATGGACCCCCCTTTGTTCTCCGTATTGTCGATGTTTTCATATTTTTCGTGGCTTCTCCAGGGGAACCAGTCCCAGCCCCATTCTTTTTGCGAATTTGTGGTTCATGAAGCAGTCGGTGGCTCCACTATCCACCAATGCTTGTACGTTGGCCATAGTGTGATGTGTGCGAGTCGAAATTGGAATATGCATAGATCGAAAACGCGTAGTTACTATTACAACATCACGAGAATGTATTGCCCTCACCCAGGCCGCCAGGTTCAGGCGTTTGAAAAATCCTCTCGCTCCCAAATTCCTTTCATCACCAATTCTTGGGTTTCATCGCTCTTGTTAGCGATCGTCTGGAGTACTTGCGCCGCTTCTTGTTGTGGTGACAGGTTCGTAGTGGCGCGGGCTTGTACTGGTGGTGGTTGGTTCTGTCGTGGTTTCCGGGGCTGTATACAATCGCGACTGAAATGCCCGTATCGCTGGCAATTATAACATTGTACTCCCCTGGTATCACGGGGTTGTCCCCCTTGTCGTTGGACGTATCCTCCTCTGGGTGCGTACCGGCCTCTCGGTCCTTGAGTATATGGTCGGAAATTCGGATCGTTAGGGCTCATGTCTTCGGAGCCTGCGACCACCGGGATATTATTATCAACTTCTCCTCCTCTTGCTCTGGCTCGCGCGGACGTGTCCATTGCATCAGGGTGTGTGAGATGTGGGGGTGAGAAGTACCCCCCTCGGTTTCCAGGGCGGTTTCGATATTTTTCCAGATTTCTCTTCCCTTCGTTAAAGTGGTTTTGAAGATGGATGTACTGTTCTTGCCTTTTGAGGAGGGCCGCCTTCCACCCTTCGTAGCTTTGTGGATTGTCGAGCGTGTAACATTGCTCGTATAGTTTGCGCGGGAGTCCCTTGGTGAATATGTTGATCACCATTGGCGAGTCTGCTCGATAGCCAGCGCGCCGCACTAATTCTTCGAATTTTGACACGTACTTGTCAATATCTCCTCCTTCCATGCGTATTCCATCTTGCAATGCCATTCGTGCTTGCTCTTGCTCTAATGTGTTCGTGAATCACCTCTTGAAGCTGCGGTATACGGCTTCCCATATTCGTTCATCATCTTCCGGTATTCCATTTGCGATTTGTAGCGTCAGCCATCGAGTGTGGGTGGTGATCCACTCATTCAAGTCGTCTCCTTCCAGGAAGGTGAGGAAGAGGATGGCACGCGAGTAGGCTTCTCGCATCGTTTGTGTGTGGCGGTTCATGCCTCTGTACAACTCCCACTTAGTGAGGAATGTTTCAGTAGCTTTTCTGTCTCCGCGAAATATAGGAGGTGGCTGCCCTTGTAGTTTGTTATAATCCCCTCTTCCATTGGGGTCGGCCCCTGGTGGACCTCCACCTCCTCCGCCGTTACCGCCCCCCGCCTCCTCCACCTGGTGGTGGTGGCCCTCCTGCAGGTGGTCGTCGGGGTGGTATGCCTCCAGGGTAACGTCCGGGAGGTCCCCCTCCTCTTGGAATATTGGCGGGTATTCCTTCACCTTCTATGCGTTGCCTTGCCAAATAGCTCCATACTCGGCTCTGTTCTCTGTCGGAGGGTGGGTCAGGTTGATCTGGCCCATACATTCGTTGATTCGCGAGTTCGTCGAGTGTTATATGGTGACCCGTGTTTGGGTCAATAACTCGTTCTTCTGGTTGCAGTGGTGTGGGCGCCCTCTCTTCCTCATGTTTGTTTTGTAATCTTCGCTCAGCTAGTGCGTCAGCGAGCCTGTTTTCTTCCTCGGTGTAGGTGCGTGTTTCTGTAGCCATGACTGCGGGCGATCTGATGTTGATTTGCTCTGCTTGGGCAGCTAACGAATTAATACGTATCTTGTCAAATCGTCGACACTGTTGTTCTTCTTCTGCGTCTGGACGGTCTCCTACTTCGTCCTCTGTCGTAGTTGATTCTGTGCTGCCTTCAGATGGTGCCGGTGCGCTGTTGTCTTCTGCACTGTCAATTGGGCCCCACTGGTCTCGATGTACCACCTCGCTCCGTAAGATGTTGCAGTTGTAGTCGTTTCCTGTGGGTCGGAGTACGTCCCACCGTCCTCTGCGAGGGCTCTAAGCAACTTCTGTCCAACACGTATGTTCGAAATTAAACTCAACTGGATAGACCCTCGATGGTCTCGTGGGTATGTCTACCCAATATCCGGTGACGTCGTTGACTGTTCCCCACCACACGTTTCTCAAGTATCGGGTGGGAACGTTTCGATCTCCTCTTCGTTCGATGGAGTATTGCGCGAATACCCAACTATCAGCAGTTGTTTCGGTCACCACGATGGGAGCTTGGTCTTAATGTTACATGTCTATTGGCACATGGCTCGACTTGAGCAACAATAAGGCGACACAACTGATTGACGACTTAGCGATATGACGGCTCTGATGGCATGTGATCGTGGGAGTATAACAGCAAGCTCTATTCGCGAGGCAATGCTGACTCAAGGATGATGACGACAAGGCAGACTCCTATCAAGAGGAGTGCAAGACTAAGACCGATGAGGGAAGACAAGAGAAAGGAAGACAGAATAGATTCAAGAAGACCAAGCTGCAGACTATGGCGCAGCTTGGCTAACCTTATATACATATACACGAGGGCTTTAAAGCGCCTCTTGAAAGGTAAGCAACCAATCACGTATAGTATGGTTATCGTAAGTGTCCGTCCAAGTCATATAGTAGGGACCAATCACATCCTCGTTGTTTATCGTACAGTACTGGGTTATCGGAGCCGTTATCTTTGAGTCACATACCGTTATCACATGCCGCCGGTTCGGGGATACAAGCTACCCGGGATCCCGTATTGTAACACTCACCTTTTGAAGAAGCCATCAAGATGCCAGAGGTGGACCTCCAGGAGAAGATGTCCCTTCTGGGGAAGAAGGAGTGGGTCCCTGCCTCATGCTACATTTGCAGATGAGTGGACCCTGGGCACATGGAGTTGGAGTGCCCATTATATGAGAAGTGTTGGACCTGTGGGGGTACAGGGTTGTATGGGTACGTAAAGAGGCACAGATGCCAGCCTCAGGACTTGCAGGAGTGTGTCAGCTTGGATGGAGACACCATGGATGCTGACTTTGATCTCTATTGGGACAACAACTAGTCAAAGTTGGGTCACCTTTGAGCCTGAAGGGGGGATTGTGTTACGTCCCAAATTTTTATTTTACTTTACTTCTCTTTTGTCTTGGATGACTCATAGTAAGGGCACAGCTTTGTCTCATGTGACTTACTTACTATACTGGACTCATGACTTGTACTGCCTATTGTTCTGGCAGGTGACCCCTTATGACTCAGACTAACTTATTGTTCTCTGTGACTTATTGTCCTAGTGACTTCATTGTTCTAGTGACGTCTATTGTTGCAGTGACTCTATTGTTCTTTAGTAGTATAAGTAGAGACATGGATAGGGCTTTATGCCTCAGACTTGACTTCTTGTACCATATGGTATATTGAACATAGCAGTCTTTGAACCCCTCCCCTCAGTCTAATCCACTTAAAGGTCTTCTCTAAAGTCATCTAACTTGTGAGGTGATCTACTCGTCATCAGGAACTCTCTAAGTCCTCTTTGGACTTAGGACTCGTAACTCACACGTGACCAACCTTAGTGTTTTGTCAGCGGACTAGTGTTGACCTTTACCCAAGTTGGGTGAACGTCCCTACCGTGACGTAACAGCATTCTTCCATTCTGCATATGTTTGCGGCTCATCGAATTGGTAACAAGCTTCATATAGCCCTCTTGGTAATCCATTTGTGAAGAAGTCGATTGTAAGGGCAGAATCCAGTCGATATCCTGCTTGGCATGCCAGCTTTTCAAATAGAGTGACATATGTGTCTACGTTGTAAGGACTTGAGGGTCCTAGTGAGTTCAAAGGCGGATGGTGTTTCCACTCCAAGAGAGAGGAAGAGGAGGAGAGGTGTTATGTGTCTACTGGCACGTGGCTCGACTTGAGCGACAGGATAGGCGACACTACCAAAGACGACTTAGCGATATGACAGCCCTTGTGGCACGTGATCGTGAGAGTATAACAGCAAGCCCTAATCACGGGACAATACTGACTCGAGGACGAGAACTATGAGGCAGACTCCCACCAACAGGAGCGCAAGACTTATCCCAATAAGGGAGGACAGGACGAGTAAAGGCGAGTAGATTGAAGAAGACCAAGCTGCGGACTACGGCGCAGCTTGGCTAACCTTATATACATATACGTGAGGGCTTTAAAGCGCCTCTTGAATGGTAAGTGGCCAATCACGTATAGTAGGGTTATCGTAATAGTCCGTCCGAGTCATAGATATCGTACAGTGACAAGCCAATCACATACCTCATCCTTATCGTACAGTACTGGGTTTATCGGAGCCGTTATCTTTAAGTTTACATACCACTTATCACATGTTGGGAGTCCAGGGATACAAGCTACCCGGAGCCTCGTGTCGTAACATCACCCCCTTTTCAGGGAGGATGCCCACATCCTAGAACCCTCAGCTTCGGTGAAATTCTTGCTGGTCTGGCCGCTCCCATAGTATCTTGGGGTCTCCGAGTTGTCGCCATTCACGCTCGAGGTGTGCGAGGGCGTCGGCGCGGTGAAGGCAAGCGGCACACAATGACCGCCTCCCGTACAATACCGTGATGCCCGCTTCCAACTCCTTGACGTGTTGTTCCAAGCGCTGCTGGTCTTGCATCAGCGCTTGGTACCTTCGGACTTCGGCAGGGATGGACTTATCTGATAATGCCCAAAGGCATTGGTCGATCACCAGCTGTCTTCAATACCCCCATTCCAGGGTCTTCAGCTCATCTTTGGTATACTTCAGGGGTCTAGGGAGCACCGGTCGTGGGGTGGCGTAGAATGGGGATGCATATACGCGGTCCGTCCAATCTGTTCCCATTAAGATGAGGGGGTCGTCGCTCTTGATGATTTGGTACCAGAGAGCGTGACGACCGACCCCCTGAATCGTAAGTGGGCAGGGGATATAGTCGCTCCCTGCATTTCGAGTCCACCCTTGCAGGGTCTTGGCCTCAAATGGCTGCTTGAGGGGGTCATCTACGGGCTCCCGCCATTTGTGTCGCATGATGGGCTTGCCATCGGTGGTGGAGGTGTGTGGGGTGTCGTTGGGTAAGTGTTTGTATCATCCATAGGTAATGTGGGGGTGCTCAGCTGGGTAGAGATCGGTTTCCCGATCGACGTGTCTGAATTCTTGAGCCTGAACTTGCGCATTCACCTGATTTCGGCGCACCTCTTCAGCAGCTTCTCTCTCTGCACGGCGTGCACGGCGTCGAGCTGCTCGTTGGTCCACGCTTGCGCGGTGTGCCACCAGAGCTCTGCGGGTCTCTTCACCATTGCCTTGAAGGTGGAGTCATATTGGTACGGGCTTGGTGTCGCTCGTATCTTCTCCCATGATGAGAGGATTGTCCCAAGTTCCACTGCGATACTCCTCCATGTCAGGAACATTCCACACCGTAAGCAGCCGGGGCTGTAATGCACTTTCGGACAGTGTTGCCTGCGCAGGGCTGGGGAAGGCGCACTCCACTGCGGCAAGTTCGTCTCTGGTAATTGGGGCAACCACCGTACCCTCGTCTTCTGCAGCTGCATGGACCACAGCGGCTCCTTCTTCTGCGCTGTGGTCTCCGCCATTGTTGTCTCAGTTATCGTCGTCGATGGTTTCCCATCCAAGGGCGGCGGTATTGCCGGTTTTGTGGACTCGCTGGAGCCGTCATCGGGCCTTGGGAAGGGAGATGAGTCCCTCCAGTAGCTCGGCTGAGAATACTTCTTCAGCGGTTTTAGTGGCATAGTACGCAAAGTCCATGGAGGGGATGTGGGTTGTAAGAGAGTGAGAAGGGAATGAGGGATGGGGTGACTCAGTGACTTGGACACTCCTTAAATGCATTCCAGTGTCGGAGGTTTGTTTTTCAAACTCCCTTATCTTGTCCTCGGCAAAGATATCGGCTTTATTGACCCACTGGTTCTCCGAGTCCGGATACCTGAGCCACTTGACCAAATATTGCCGTGTTCGTCTTCTGCCGAACAGCCGGGTATCCAGAATCTTCTCGACCTTGTACTCTTCTTCTCCTTCCACAAGATCTGGTGGCGGACGTGTGAAATTAGGCCCATGAAGAGTGGTTTCACGATAAGGTGTGAGAAGATCGATGTGAAACACCGGATGGATCTTCCATTGAGTCGGGAGTTGCAAAGCGATAAGAGTATGGCGACATCACCTGGTCTACTGTAAAGGGTCCATGCCTTTTCACCACCAGCTTTGCACTTGGCTGGCTAGTTCTGAGATTGCGCCCATCTAGCCATACTTGGTTGCCGATTCTGAATTTGGGCGTATCTTTGTGCTTGACCCACAAGGTTTGGGCCTTCGTTATCAGTGACTGTGCTTCTTGGCGTGCTTCTTTTAGCTGTTCCATGCGTGTCGTTATCTGGGGTATGGGAGATGGCTTATCCATCCAATCAGCGCGGGGATGATATCCCATGAGAAGTTCAAAAGGGGACTTCCTTGTTATCTCATGAGGCCACGAGTTGTGCGCAAATTCCGCTAGTGGCAGATAGTGGAGCCAATCCTTTTGATGATAGTCGACCTGGAACCGCAGGTATTGTTCCAGCCACTGATTTGTCCTTTCTGATTGTCCATCCATTCGGGGGTGGTACGCCGATGAAATATTCTGTTCGATTCCTAGTTGCCTACACAGCTCCCTCGCAAATCTCGAGGCGAATCGTGGGTCACGGTCTGAGATGATCTTTGCTGGGAGTCCATATCATGCGAATATGTTTCTGGCATATAGTTGAGCGGTCTCCTCTGCGGTGATATCCTCGGTACACGGTATGAATACCACCGCTTTGGTACAGTCGTGGTCAGTGACCGTGAGTATCGAGTCGTATCCTCCAGATAATGGCAACTTAACGATAAAGTCCATGGCTACCGTTTCAAAGGGTTTTGCATCTTCTTCGGGAAGATAGGGGAGAGAGGAGCGTGAATGGGTCGCGTGTTGACCTTGTTTTGTTGGCATTCCGTGCATCCCTTGACATATTCCACCACGTCTTTGGTCATTCCTGGCCAGAAGTATCGTCGAGCCACAAGCATGCCAGTTTTTGTCATGCCTGGGTGTCCATACACTGGGGGAGAGTGGTGAGCATCAATAATTGCATGTTTTTCGGATACTCCCCCGGTAATGACACGTCACCCTTCTTTGTACCACACCCCGTTGATCTTCATCAATCTGTGCGCATTAATCCAGTGTTGTATTTGTGCTTCGTCCTGCACTTGTTTGGTAGTCTCCGCCACTTCGACGGATGTCGCACTCATGGTTCGAAGGAACATGTGGTCCAGGAGTACTACTACACTTTGATTGTCGTAGTCTCCAGTGTTGTAATCACTGCATCTTGACAATGTGTCAGCACGTCTGTTTGCTCGCCCTGCAACGTGCTTTATTTTGATTGGGTATTCGGATAGTTTGACCACTTCCCTTGCTATCCGCCTATTGATGTTTTGAGGGCTTCGTCAGTATAGCAAGTTCGTGTGATCTGAGTGAACGATAATGTCATGTGGGGAACCCGCTAGCAAGGGCTTCCAGTGTTTCAGCGCCTCTACTATTGCCAATAGTTCGAGGTCATATACGTGATAGTTGCATTGGGCCAGGTCCAATGTTTTTGAAAAGTATCCGATCGGGTGTTTTTTGCCATCTTGCTTTCGCTGTAAGAGGACTCCTCCTATAGTGTATCCTGAGGCGTCTACTTCGAGTTCGAATTGATCTGTCAGTACCGGATGCGCCAATATGGGTTCCTGTGTTACTTGTGCTTTGAGCGTATCGAACGCTACTTGCTGGTCTTGCCCCCACTTCCATGCTTCCCCTTTTCTTGTAAGTGTGTTCAAGGGTTGTGTGTGGTGTGTGAAGCCTTTAATAAATGCGCAGTAAAAATTGCAGAAGCCGAGAAAAGAACAAATGTCCTTAATGGTTTTAGGGGTGGGCCAATCATGGATACCCATGATTTTTGCAGGGTCCATACGTGTTACCCCCTTTTCAAGGATTACCCCCAGGTAATCCATCACGGGTGCGTGGAAGAGGCACTTCTCAAGTTTGAAATAAAGGTCATGGTCCTTGGCGACCTGTAAGACATCACAGACTGCAGCGACATGGCCATCAAGGCCGGAACGAGACGTGATGCCAATGTCGTCCATATAGACGCGGATCATGGTTCCCCGTGTCTCATGTTTAAGGATGGTGTCGTGGTATATGAAGTTCATCATGGTCTGAAACGTGGCCGGGGAGTTAGTAAGTCCGAAGTACATGACCGTGGGTTCGAAGAGTCCATATCGTGTTTTGAAAGCTGCCTTCTCTTCATCGCCCTCTTTGATGCGGACATTGTTGTAACCCCAGCAGATGTCGAGTTTTGTGTAGATGTCTGCATTGCTCAGGTCCGTGATGAGATCAGTGATGAGTGGAAGGGGGTACTGATTCCGCACCGTTACGTCGTTCAGTTTTCGGTAGTCTTGTATGGGTCGAAGTTTGCCATCCTTTTTCTTAACGAAGAAGAATGGAGATGCGTAGGGTGACTTGGAGGGTCGTATATACCCCTTCTTTAGTTCATCCGTGATGAATGCCTGGAGCGCTTCATCTTCCTGTCGTGTGAGGGGGTATACCTTACAGTCCAATGCCGCTGGCGCGTTTGGCTTCAGGTCGATGGCATGGTCCCACACCCATTTAGGGGGAAATCGACGTGACTCTTCCTTGCTGAAGAGTGCTGCAAATTGCGTATATTGTGGTGGCAAAGTTGCAGCTTTCGTATATTGCTTTGCATTGATAGCAAGTTCCGTTGCTGTTGTATGAACGGTGCATTGCTCTTCAAGTTTTTGAACAATTGCGTCCTTTTCCTGTGCAGGTAGTGGTTCTACAGTGGCGACGCCAATAACTTGTTGACACATTATGTGTGGATTCAAGGACCGGATTACCACAGGTAACATGTCCTCGTGAATGGTGGCATATCGCCACGTAAATCGTGGTTCGAACGTGGCTAACCATGGATATCCTAGGACGATGTCTTCATTTCCAATGTCGGTGATAAGGAATCTCATTTCCTTGTGGATTCCTTTAGTGCATACATCGAGATCCACATAATGAGTGATGGACCCCCCTTTGTTTTCGGTGTTATTAATATTCCATATCTTTTGTGGTCTTTCCAGGGGAACCAGTCCCAATCCCAACTGTTTTGCGAATTTGTAGTTCATGAAGCAGTCGGTGGCTCCGCTGTCCACTAGAGCTTGTATGTCGGCCATTGCGTGATGTGTGCGTGTTGAAACTGGAATGTGCATAGATCGAAACCACGTAGTTACTATTACAACATCACGAGAATGTACTGCCCTCACCCAGGCCACCGGGTTCAGGCGTTTGGAAAATCCTCTCTCTCCTATATTCCTTTCATCACTAGTTCTTGAGTTTCGTCGCTCTTGTTAGCAATCGTTTGAAGTACCTGTGCCACCTCTTGTTGTGGTGTTAGGTTGGCGGTGGCGCGAACTTGAATCGGCGATGGTTGGTTTTGTCGTGCCTTTCGGGGCTGTGTACAATCACAACTGAAATGCCCATATCGCTGACAATTATAACATTGTACTCCCCTGGTATCACGGGGTTGCCCCCCTTGTTGCTGGACGTACCCCCCCTTGGTACATATCGCCCCCTTGATCCTTGAGTGTATGGCCGGAAATTTGGGTCATTGGGGCTCATGTCTTCGGAGCCTGCGACCGCTGCTGTACTACTGTCCACTTCTCCTCCTCTTGCTCTGGCTCGTGCGGACGTATCCATTGCATCGGGGTGTGTGAGGTGTGGAGGTGGAAAATATCCCCCTCGGTTTCTGGGACGACTTTGGTATTTCTCCAAGTTCCTCTTTCCTTTGTTAAAGTGATTTTGAAG
This sequence comes from Lactarius psammicola, assembly GCA_025769895.1. Classification (NCBI taxonomy): domain Eukaryota; kingdom Fungi; phylum Basidiomycota; class Agaricomycetes; order Russulales; family Russulaceae; genus Lactarius; species Lactarius psammicola. The sequence continues at coordinate 14,055 of WTXK01000562.1, read as the reverse complement.
GTGGATGTATTGTTCTTGCCTCTTGAGGAGAGCCGCTTTCCATCCTTCATAGCTTCGCGGGTTATCGAGTGTATAATATTGCTCGTATAGTTTGTGCAGGAGTCCTTTGGTGAGTACATTGATCACCATTGGCGAATCTGCTCGATAGCCAGCGCGCCGCACTAATTCTTCGAACTTGGACACGTACTTATCAATGTCCCCTCCTTCCATTCGTATTCCGTCTTGCAGCGCCGTTCGCGCTTGCTCTTGCTCCATCGTGTTTGTGAATCTCCTCTTGAAACTGCGGTATACAGCTTCCCATATTCATTCATCATCTTCCGGTATTCCGTTCGCAATTTGTAGCGTCAGCCACCTGGTGTGGGTGGTGATCCATTCGTTCAGATCGTCCCCTTCCAGGAAGGTAAGGAAGAGGATAGCGCGTGAGTAGGCTTCTCGCATTGTTTGCATGTGGCGGTTCATGCCTCTGTACAATTCCCACTTAGTGAGGAATGTTTCAGTAGCCTTTCTGTCACCACGAAATATGGGAGGTGGCTGCCCTTGTAGCTTGTTATAATCCCCTCTTCCGCTGGGGTCTATTTCTGGTGGTCCTCCACCACCACCTCTGCCACCACCTCCGCCACCACCTGGTGGTGGTGGTCCCCCCGCCGGTGGTCGTCGTCGTGGTATTCCTCCGGGGTACCGTCCAGGAGGTCCACCCCCTTGTGGGATGTTGGCAGGTATTCCTTCACCCTCCACGCGTTGCCTTGCCAGATAGCTCCATACTCGGCTTTGTTCTCTGTCAGAGGGTGGATTGGGTTGATTGGGCCCATACATTCATTGATTTGCAAGTTCGTCAAGGGTTAGGTGGTGACCCGTGTTTGGGTCGATGACTTGTTCTTCTGGTTGCAGTGGTGTCGGCGCCCTTTCTTCTTCGCGCTCGTTTTGTAATCTTTGCTCAGCCAATGCATCGGCAAGCCTGTTTTCTTCTTCGGTGTATGTGCGTGTTTCTGTGGCCATGACTGCGGGTGATCTGATATTGATCTGTTCTGCTTGGGCAGCCAAAGAATTGATACGTATCTCATCAAATTGTCGACGCTGTTGTTCTTCCTCTGCGTCTGGACAGTCTCCTACTTCATCTTCCGTCATAGTTGGTTCAGTGCTGCCTTCAGATGGCGCTGGTGCACTGTCGTCTTCTGCACCGTCGATTGGTCCCCACTGGTCTCTATGCACTACTTCGCTTCGTAAGATGTTGCAACCATATTTGGGTCCCGTGGGTCAAAGTACGTCCCACCGTTCTCTGCGAGGACTCCAAGCAACTTCTGTCCAACACGTATGTTCGAAATTAAACTCAACTGGGTAAACTCTTGATGGTCTCGTGGGTATGTCCACCCAGTATCCAGTGACATTGTTGATCATTCCCCACCATGCATTTCCAAGATAACGGACGGGAACATTTCGATCTCCTCTTCGTTCAATGGAGTATTGTGCAAATACCCAACTATCTGTGGTAGTTTCGGTCGCCACAATGGGAGCTTGGTCTTAATGTTACGTGTCTACTGGCACGTGGCTCGACTTAAGCGACAGGATAGGCGACACTACCAAAGACGACTTAGCGATATGACAGCCCTTGTGGCACGTGATCGTGAGAGTATAACAGCAAGCCCTAATCATGGGACAATACTGACTCGAGGACGAGAACTATGAGGCAGACTCCCACCAACAGGAGCGCAAGACTTATCCCAATAAGGGAGGACAGGACGAGTAAAGGCGAGTAGATTGAAGAAGACCAAGCTGCGGACTACGGCGCAGCTTGGCTAACCTTATATACATATATGCGAGGGCTTTAAAGCGCCTCTTGAATGGTAAGTGGCCAATCACGTATAGTAGGGTTATCGTAATAGTCCGTCCGAGTCATAGATATCATACAGTGACAAGCCAATCACATACCTCATCCTTATCGTACAGTACTGGGTTTATCGGAGCCGTTATCTTTAAGTTTACATACCACTTATCACATGTCGGGAGTCCAGGGATACAAGCTACCCAGAGCCTCGCGTCATAACAAGAGGGGGGAGAGAGAGACAAAACTAGACAAGAAACGATTGCCATCCGAAGTGGTGAGACTGAGCGAGACGACGTCGAGTGAGTTTTGCTACGAGTGCCCTCGTTTGGGCCTGACTCGTACTGGGATCACATGAATTCGAAAGGAAAAGAAAGGGGGAAAAATACTGGGGCGACTCAAGCGCTCCCGTTCATCTATATTTCTTCTTCAGCATGAAATGAGTGGTTTTAAGTACAAAAGATGCCTGTACTACCCCAGACCAGTAAGTACGGAAAGGGAGAGGGGTAAGGTGTTGAAACGCGGAAATGAAGGGTAAGGTATGAGTGGCAGGAAACGACAGAAAGAGGGTGGTAACACTGCAGGGATGACAGCACGCACACAAACAAAATGGTAATGCAGCCGAAGTGATTGACGAGTGGTATGGAATGGAGAGAGCACGAGGCGTGGCCAAATATGGACGTTTCAAGCCCAGCGCTCGGGCTGGCCTTACAACGTCACCTCCTTGCATCTTGATACCCCATTTCAGCACAGTACGGGCTTACTCCCTTTCAAGGGTATTTGCAAATCACCTTTTAAAGGCCATTACTATTTTGTTCCACAGCCATTCATTGGTGCTGAGGACTCCGTTGTGTCATACTTGGTCACCAATCCATCTAGCCATTGTGACAATCCATTCATTAACAAGATCACCTTGGATGAAGGTGAAGAAAAGCATGCTTCATTGGTACAGGTTGATCATGACTGGGTTATTGTTGTTGACTCACCAGTATAGTTCCCATTGCGTGAGGAACTGTTCTGTTTTGGTGCGGTTGCCAGTGAATGTAATAGGAGGGTTGCTAATGAACTTATCTGATTGGGTAGCTCCTATGGCTACATTGAGTCCTGCATTGGGATCTCCTCCTCCTCCTCCTGGTGCTTCTCCTCCTGGGAATCCTCCACCTCTTGGTGGGTGTCCCTTGGGTAGGTCTCCTCCTCTCTATGGGTTTTCGGGATCTTTGGGTGGTCCTCTTCCTCAGAATCCACGTCATCCTCCCACTGGGAGGGTCATCATGATCTGGTCCTACTGCGTGGTATAACGTGATATCATCGTCTGTGATCTGTTGTCCATCTTGCATAATTCTATGCCCCATGCTGGGGTCAATTGTGCCAATCGGTTCTTGCATTGGTGCTTCTATGCATACTTGTACTGGTTCTGTCATTGTGGCCATCTGTGATGTGATTGGGTACTCAGCTAGTGGTGCTGAAGTGATGGGTTCCACAGCTGTGTCACGGATTGCAATTTGTTCTGCAAGTTCTGTGATTTCTTTAATTGCTGCCTCTTGTTCATGTTGTTCGCTTTCGCTTTCATCTTCAGCGGTTTCTTCGCTGGCTTCTGATGGTGCAGGTGTCCTTGACGACCCTGATACATTTGCTTCATCTTGTCTGTCAATGGGACCCCAATTACCTCTTGTTTTTACATCGTGTTCGAGGATATCACAGTGATATTCTAATCCTGCAGGTCGTAATACATCCCAGTGATTCTGTGGTGTGTTTCAAGCAATTTCTACCCAACAAAGGTTTTCAAAGTTGAACTCAACTGGGTACCACTGTGAGGGTCTTGTTGGCATGTTTACGTAGTATCCGGTATCTCCTCGGATTGTTCTCCAGTGGGCTGCTCCCAAATATATTTGTGGTATGTTGCATTCTCTGTGTTGTTCAATAGTATAGGGCCTAAACATTCAATTGATGCCCCAACGGTCTCTTGTAGTCAATGCCACTTTGAAGGATCCTGGTCTTAATGTTACATTGCCACAACAACATTGCCTGACTTAGGCAAGGTGGAAGGCGATGACTATGATTGAGCTTGGTTTGATACACGAAGTGTCAAGACTTAATGTGAGGACTGTCGCATGTGACTCTTTCTAGTATGCAGCAGTGAGTGTGTCTTCACTCTTGATGTCTTCAACGAGGAGTACAACTCCAAAGACAAAGGCTAGGACAAGAAGTAAAGAAGAGAGATAGACACAAGGAAAGGAAGTTGACAGTCCTAGGTCACGAACAATGGTGGTGGTATTGAGAAGACCAGGATGGGGATCCATGGTCTGAACAATGAGCCTTATATATGGTTGATGAGGGCTTTAAAGCTCCTCCTGAATTGTAAAGTAACCAATAGCGTAACTAGCTTGAACCCTAGTACAGCTATCCTAGGAATGAGTCATCGTCCTATCTTACATGTGATATCATACTTCACTGCTGACTGATACAAGTAGTCCATGACTAATTACTGCTGACCATCGTAGTCATAACCAATGTGTCAGTGTCTTTGGTCAGTCCATGACATCCTTGTGGAACAATTATAAAAAGGATATATCCAACTGTCAAAATCACCCTACACTTCTTCTTTCTTTTTTATTAAAAAGAAAGATGGGAAATTGAGACCAGTCCAGGATTACTGATGCCTTAACAACATCACAGTATGGAATCAATACCCTCTTCCCTTAATCCCAGAACTCATAGACCAAATTAGGGGGGCACGTTTATACTCAAAACTAGACATTTGATGGGGGTACAACAATGTCCATATCAAAGAGGGCAACAAATGGAAAGCAGCATTTAAGACCAACCAAGGACTCTTTGAGCCCTTGGTAATGTACTTTGGGCTTACGAATTCGCTGTCAACATTTCAGGCAATGATGAATGATCTATTCTGGGCCCTCATCCTAACCAGAGAAGTAATTGTTTATATGGATGATATTCTGATTGCAACTGCCAATGACCTACTGCACCATTGAATGGTACTGCATGAGGTGCTGCGAATTTGCGAAGAACAAGATCTTTATGTTAAACCGGAGAAATGCATATTTGAAGTACACCAAGTGGAGTACCTTGGACTCATCATTGGACACGGGAATATTTGGATGGACCCAGTTAAAGTTCATGGCATTCAAGAATGGCAACCACCAAAAACCCTTAAAGAAGTATGGGCCTTCTTAGGATTCTGTAACTTCTACTGATGATTTATCTGAGGATTTTCCACAAAAGTGCGGCCTCTCCATGACCTTACAAAAAAGAAAGTGGTGTGGCAATGGGGACAGAGACAACAAGACACATTTGATGCTATCAAGTGCTGTATTGGTGAAGAACCGGTACTCCTCTTTCCTAATTTGTCAAAACTGTTCAAACTAGAGGTGGACGTGTCAAATGTAGCGATTGGAGTGGTATTAAACCAGATTGGTCCAGACCAGAAGTTGCATCCAGTCACGTTCCACTCAGAATCACTTAGTCAAGCAGAACACAACTATGACATTTATGATTGGGAACTTCTGGTGATAGTAAAGGCATTACGAGCTTGGAGGATGTACTTGGCAGGATCTCCACACAAAATTATCATCCATACTGATCACACCAACCTCCAATACTGGAAGGAGCCAAGGAAAATCAGTTGCAGGGTAGCACACAAATTCCTGGAACTATTGGAATACAATTTTATTCTGAAACATATTCCAGGAAGTTGCAATGGTTGTGCAGACACCCTATCATGGAGAACAGATTATGGAAAAGGGGAGGAAGACAATAATAATGTAATTGTCCTTCCTGCTGAATGATTTATACACGCAATGGAAATATCTATGCATGACATGGATATTTGGACCCAAATATTGCAGAATCTCAATGAAAAAGAAGTCCTACGATGGGTTGAACCATACAACTTGAAGAAGCTAAATGGCCTATGGTGGAAGGGAGACACCCTTGTCGTTGTCAGGGACAACGACCTTAAGCGGGGGGTAATCACCTTTTCCCATGACACTCTGAGCATGGGACACCCTGGAATCGCTAACACTTATGAGCTTTTGTGTTGAGACTACTGGTGGCCCAACATGTGGAAGGAAGTAGAGGAATATGTTAAAGGCTGTGCCACATGTCAAGCCAACAAAATCAATCTACATCATTGAAAGCCACATCTATTCCCAATATCTACCAACCCAGATGTGGAACCCTTTAAAGTCGTCTTGATGAACTTCATCACGAAACTACCTCCATCTAAGGGATACAACTCCATTCTTACCATCACCAACCATGATTGCTCAAAAGCAGCGATTTTTATCCCTTGCAATGAGTTAATATCCACAGAAGGAGTAGCACAACTATACCTTCAACACGTCTACCCCCATTATGGCATACCGCGAAAACTTATCACAGACTGAGATCCCCGGTTTATATCAGCCTTTATGAAGGGATTGTGCATGACTCTGGGCATTTGTCAAAACATTTTATCAGCCTACCACCCCCAGATGGACAGACAGTCAGAGTGAACCAATCAATGGCTTAAACAATACCTTCGCCATTAAAGCAATGTTCAACAAGACAATTGGGTGGAAGCATTAACAGTGGCACAATTTGCTCATAATTTGTGGCCTAACGCAACCACAAAACATTCTTCATTTTCCCTTATCATGGGTTGGGAACCACAAACAACGTGGACCCCAAAACCCATGGCATCTCCATCAGTAGATCAACATCTAGAAGAAATGGTCATCAGAAGACAACATGTGCAAGATTGCATCAAACATGCACAACAACTGATGGTGGGCCAAGGCAAAACCTGCTTTATTCCCTATTAAGAAGACGCTCAAGTATGGCTAGAAGGGACAAATCTTCAAACCTTTTATCCAACTGCAAAACTAGCGCCTAAATGATATGGTCCCTTCCATATTAAGAAGGTCTTATTGGATGTGTCATATGAACTAGAATTACCCAATCTTGGAAAATTCACCCCATGTTTCATGCTAATCTCCTTACACCATATAAGGAGATGGAACTGCATGGGGAAAACTTCACACAACCTCCACCTGACCTTATCAAAGGAGAAGAGGAGTTTGAAGTAGAGCGCATCCTACAATCAAGGTTGTATGGCCAAGTGCGCAAACTTCAATTCCTAGTCCAGTGGAAGGGCTTTTCCATGAGCGATAGTTTATGGGAACCACTGGAGAATGTACAACACTTGCCTGACCTTATCGCCAACTTCTATCTGCAAAATCCTACCGCCAAAGGGGCTGGATGAAAGATATAAGACCACAAATCATGAACACATTATGGCCTCACCTTCTATCATGTCTATTCCTGTCATCTCCACCATTCCTCACTGACATCCCTCTGAGATCATCCTTGAAAACCTCACTATACCATCGCAAGAAGAAGGGATGCCTACATTCTCATGAACTCCAAACACACCATACTCTGTCATTGCTATAACACCCCCATTACCTGTGCTGAAACTAGCCACTGCCACACTTGCTACCTCCCCTCCTCCACTTGAGCCAACTCCTGTCATCCCTACTAAAGTAGTCCCTCAGGAACCATTCCCTGTGGGACTAGACCACACGTTTACACCCATAGTTACTGTGGTTAAAGCTACCCCTGACCCTATGTGAGCTCTGCTGGACAATGTAGAAGAAGAAGGGAACCCCAAATACCCTGGCATTCCTTTCTTCCCTAATGATCCTGTGCAACCTACCTTTTTCCCCCTATGATTGGAGAAGAGGGACAAAAAGAGGTAGCGAAGTACATCTACTATCAGAAGCAGTACCAAGAATGTGTAGGAACTATGGGAAAGGGGGAGCCCAGCTACGTCACCCAAGTCTTTTTACAGACAGTCTATTCTGATCAACTACCACAAATGGTAACGGAGAATCAGATCAATCTTTTCCACCCTCACGATCCCTGAAGTCTTATCCTGGATGAAGTACTTGGTGAACTTCATGACCCCAGACTCCATGCCAACATCTCACGGCTACGTGACTGTCTAATGCAATGGGACACCATTAACACATGCCACTCCAACCTTCATCAGTTGGAAGCAGAGGCGACCTGTGACCAGTTTCAACTGGACATGGAATTCGCAAGTATGAGAAAGCGACTGCAGTATGTGTGGGCTGTTCCCCTTATCTCAGACAAATACACTGAGCTTACAGCAAAACCCATCCAACCTTGTACCACCCCTGACCTCATGCCCTTACCCCCTTGAGCAGGAGAACCATGTGAAATGCCACATCTTCAGGAAGGGAGCAAGAAGTGAATGAAGAAGTGTTACATTTGCAAAGCTGAAGACCACCTGATAGTGCAATGTCCTCGTCGCAAGAAGGTGTGGGCATGTGGTTATTGCAGAAGTAATAATCATGGTATTAAAGCTTGCCTAATCCAAAGAGTGTCACCCATGGCACCCAGGTATAAGGAACCTCTAGAATGACCTAGATGGCGTGGGAAGTGCCTCCAGTTCAACGCAAGACACAAAGAGATTAATTGCCCCATGTACAAGATGTGCCAAAAGTGTGGGGAACGAGGCCGCCACTTATTTTTACGACACCACACTTGTCCTGTTACGATTCCGGACACTTATCTTTTACTCATATTCTTTGACTCACTTCCTTCCACATACGTACAAGTGCTGGACTTACCTCATAGTGATTACTACAATAACTCATTGCTGACTGATGACTTGTTCTATGGCCTTCCATGGTGTTCTTTTCCTATTATCACGTGTACTATACAATGACTCATTCCTAGGACATGGATCCTAGGATCGCACCATCTGTTTGTGACTCTTTGGTGCCGTACTAGTATATAAGTTGCACTCTACTTAGCTTGTACAGTAGACTCGACTTCTTCTTGAATCACATCTTCTATTCTTCAGTCTCACAGACTCTAGAGGGATTCCTTTCTGAGGATACCTTTAGTTGAACGTGCGGGCCTTCGTCTTTTGCCTCGCCTCTGTTATTCAGAAGGACCTTCAAGTCACTTCCTCTTGGTCACGTTGAGCCCTGCTCTGTGTACTACTTGTGCATCATCAAACTGAGACCTTGACACGGTTTCACTCTATGAATACTCGACCTAGTCGCACGTCACACAAACGCCCATGTGAGCGTAACATTAAGTCGAGTCTCCTCATCTGAACCACGGTGGCTTCCTCAAAGAAAGGAAAAAGCTGTGCCGAAGCACAGTTCCAGTCCGAATATATTGAACGAATGAAAGAAGACACCTTACCCGCAGCAATCAAAGGAACGGTTGTCTGGGTTGAAGAAGGAGAAAACGAAGGGTATTGCATTTACGACCGAACCTCAGGATACACTCCTGTAGAATATCTTGAAGACCTTCACAAGTGGGCAATTGTAGTCAAAAGCAAAACAAGTGGACAGTGGTTTACATTCCAAATAGCACCACCCCACTTCCAAACCAGACCAATTCGCTCAAACAGAAACCTTTTTGGCATACCCCCTGATCCACCAGAGCAAGTGGACGAACCAGAAGAAACAAATCAACCCAAAGAACCACCCCAACAACAGAACCAAGCACCAGACATGTCACAGACACATGTACAACCCGTCCAAGCCTCAACTAGCACCACCGTCCCATCTGTGCCCCTCGGAGGCAGCGGTGGAGGAGGAGCCCCTGCACCAGGAGGTGGAGGTGGAGGTGGAGGTGGAGGTGGAGGAGGTGGAGGCGCACCAGCACCAGGTGCAGCACCCGCTGGCGGAGCTCCAGCAGGAGGAGGAGTACTGTAACGCTACTACAGGAGCGTTAAGTGCGACGTGTACTTCTGGGTTCTTCAGGTAACGGTTCGAGGGAGAGTCGTGATCAACGACTCAGAGTAGGGTTGCACAAGAACTAATAGACTCCTGATGTCTATTAGTTATAGAGGAATGGAGCTCAAACGCAGCAAAGGTGAGCGAAGTTCGGTTGACTCAAGCGCTGCAAAGGCGAATCGAAAAGGGGTCTTGGTTTCATGAGACGAGAGTGTAGTATTACACAAGAAGTCAAGTCTGCAGTACAAGCCAGTCCGACTACGACCTATATATTAGTACAAGCCCAAAGAAACAACAACAGGGCCATATAGCTAGGTAAACAGATGGCGCCATAGGGAACATATGGGCACGAAGGGTATCGTACAGTATCAGAGATAGGACACAGGCCTAGGTTAACTATCAGTGATGTGTTTGTGGATGTGGCAGTCAGAGGACCAGGCATCAGTCATAGTATGACGTATAGTAGGAGTCAGCAGTTAACGTATCGTAAAGGCATAAGGCCTTATCAGTCAGGTGGCAAGTTACAAGGGTCATCAGGTGTGAAGGGAAGTCAAAGATAAAGAAGTGAAGCTGTCCATGAAGGCAGACATGTGAGGGGTCTGGATACAGAGTGACGTCAAGGGGAAGGATAGCAAAGATAAGTGTTACGTGTCTATCAACACGCTGCTCGACTTGAGCACAAGTGGGCGACACTACTGGGTGAACAACTTAGCGATATGACAGCTTGATGGCACGTGATCATGAGAGTATAACAGCAAGCCCTATTCGAGGGACAATACTGACTCAAGGGTGCAAGTGAGAAGGCAGACTCCTATCAAGAGGAGCACAAGACTTAAACCGATGGAGAGCGATAAGAGGAAGGAAGACTGGATAGATTCAAGAAGACCAAGCTGCGGAATATGGCGCAGCTTGGCTAACCTTATATACATATACACGAGGGCTTTAAAGCACCTCTTGAAAGGTAGGTAACCAATCATGTACAGTATGGTTATCATAAGAGTCCGTCCGAGTCATCACTTATCGTACAATGGTAGCCAATCACCTTATCGTACAGTACTGGGGTTTTTGGATCTGTTATCATATGAGTCACGTACTGATATCACATGTCACCGGTCCAGGGATACAAGCTACCTGGAAGCCGGTTCCAGTCCGAGTCGTAACATCACCCCCTTTTCAAGGAGGATGCCCACATCCTAGTAGCCACACTCTTGTCAATATTCTTGATGGTCGGGGCGTTCCCAGAGTATCTCTGGGTCGCCTAGCTGTTGTCGCTCTCTCTCCAATCGTGCGAGGGCGTCGGCACAGTGGAGGCGTGCGGCGCACAACGATCGCCTTCCATAGAGGACTGTGATGCCCGCTTCAAGCTCTTTGACACGTTGTTCCAGGCGCTGCTGATCTTGTGTCAGTGCCCGATATCGGCGGATCTCGGCTATGATGGACTTATCTCTCAATGCTTGGAGGCACTGGTCCATGACCGGTTGACGCGGGTGCCCCCACTCGACTTTCTTCAATTCTTCTTCAGTATACTTCGGGGGTCGAGGGTGGATGGATCTGGGGCTTGCATAGAACGGGGACACGTAGACCTGGTTGGTTCAGTCCGTTCCCATGAGGATGATGGGGTCGTCACTTTCGATGAACTGGTACCAGAGTGCCGGCCTGGTGACTCCTTGAATCGTGAGGGGGGCGGGGATATAATCACTCCCGGCGTTACACGTCCACCCTACAGGGGTTTTCGCCTCAAATGTCTGCTTGAGTGGGTCCTCTACCGGGTCGCGCCATTTATGGCACATGATGGGGTCCCCACTAGTAGTGGCAGCGAACGGGGTATCATCGGGTAAGTGTTCAAATCATCTGTACGTGATGTGAGGGTGCTCAGCTGGGTAGAGGTCTGTACCCCGATCTACTTCCCCAAATTCTTGAGCCGCAACTCTCGCAGCCTCTTGAGCTTGGCGCGCCTCTTGAGCAGCTTCTCGTGCCTTGCAGCGCTTGCGTCGCTTAGCTGCTCGTTCGTCCATGTTTGCGCCATGTGCCAACCACAGCTCCGCTGGCCTCCTCACTGTCGGCTTGAAGGCGGATGCGTTGTAAGGCCAGGCACTCGGGCTGGGCCTGAAACATGCATGCACGCTGTCATTTAAGATGTCACCCTGTTTCTGTCTCGTGCCTTACAATTGATATGCCACCATTTTCCTTTCTCATACCTTAGCTCAGTAGCTAGGGCTCTCTTTGCATTTAAGTATTCGTTTCAGGCTGAATGAGGAGGAGGCTCGTCTGCCACTTTTCCCCCCTTCGACATATTGCGCGTGAATTCAACTCGAGTCAGGCCCAAATGAGGGCACTTGAAATCGAAAACTTGCTCATTGTCTTTAGCTTGTTCTCACTGCCCCAGACGGCAATCGTTCCTTGTCTTATCCCTTTCCCTCTCCTCCTCTTCCTCTCTCTTGGAGTGGAAACACTATCCGCCTTCGAACTCACTAGGACCCTCAAGTCCTTACCAGCATACTGGTAGGGGCTCGGAGTCGCTCATATCTTCTCCCACAATGAGAGGGTTCTCATAAGTTCCACTGCGATATTCCTCCTCGTCAGGTACGTTCTGCACTGTAAGCAGCTGGGGCTGTAGTGCACTTTCGGACGGTGTTGCCTGCGCAGGGCCGGGGAAGGCGCGCTCCACAGCGGCGAGTTGATCTCGGGTAATTGGGGCAACCATCGCTCCCTTGTCTTCTGAAGTTGCATGGACCACAGCGGCTCCTTCTTCTGCGCTGGGTCCGTCATTGTCGTCGCTGGTTTCCCATCCGAGGGCGGCGGTATTGCCTGTTTCGTGGACCCACTGGAGTCGTCACCGGGCTTCAGGGAGGGTGATGAGTCCCTCCAGTACTCGGCAGAGTACACTTCTTCAGTGGTTTTAGTGGCATAATATGCAAAGTCCATGGAAAGGAGTGGTAAGGAAGTGGGGAATGGGGGAGTGAGGCGACTTAGCGGTTCTGGTGGTCCTTAAATATGTCCTTGCGTCGGAGTTTGATTGTTCAAACTCCCTTATCTTGTCTTCGCAAAGATATTGGCTTTGTTGACCCACTGGTTCTCCAAGTCTGGGTAGCCAAGCCATTTTACCAAATACTGCCATGTGTGTCGTCTGCCGAAGAGCCGGGTGTCTAGAATCTTCTTGACCTTGTACTCTTCTTCTCCTTCCCACAAGTTCCGGTGGTGGGCGCATGAAATTTGGTCCGTGTAAGGTAGTCTCACGATAAGGTGTGAGAAGTCAATGTGGAACACCGGTGGATCTTCCATTGAATCGGTAGTTCCAGGCGATAAGAGTAAGGAGACATCACCTGATTGACCTTAAAAAGGACCATGCCGTTTGGCCACTAACTTGGCGCTTGGCTGACTTGTTCTGAGATTGCGCCCATCTAAACCATACCTGGTCTCCAATCTTGTACTTGGGCGTATCTTTGTGTCGGACCCATAGGGTCTGGGCCTTGGTTATCAATGATTGCGCTTCTTGTCTAGCCTCTTTTAGTTGCTCCATGCATGTCGTTATCTGAGGGATGGAAGACGGCTTATCCGTCCAATCAGCATGAGGGTGGTATCCCATGAGAAGCTCAAACGGAGACTTCCTTGTTATCCTCGTGGGGCCACGAGTTATGCGCGAATTCTGCCAAGGGCAGATAGTGGAGCCAATCTTTCTGATGGTAATCCACTTGGAAGCATAGGTATTGTTCCAGCCATTGATTGGTTCGCTCAGATTGGCCATTCCGTCCTCAGGTGGTACGTGGACGAAATGTTTTTGTTCGATCCCCAGTTGCCAGCAACAGTTCTCTTGCAAATTGGGACGCGAACCTCGGGTCTCTGTCGGATATTATTTTGTTGGGGAGTCCATACCTGTGAATACATGTTTGGTGTGTATAGTTGAGCCGTCTCTTCTGCGGTAATATCCTCACAACATGGTATGAAAACCGCTGCCTTGGTGCAGTCGTGATCAGTGACTGTCAGGATGAAGTCGTACCCTCCCGATGACGGTAGTTTGACGATGAAGTCCATTGCCACAACTTTGAATGGCTTGGCCTCTGGTTTGGGGAATATGGGTTGCAAAGGCGCTCGAGTTGGTCACGTGTTGATCTTGTTTTGCTGGCATTCCGCACAGCCTTTGACATATTCCACGATGTCTTTGGTCATGCCTGGCCAAAAGTACTGTCAGGCCACGAGCATGCCAGTCTTTGTCATGCCCGGGTGTCCGTAAACTGGGGGGTGATGGTGAGCATCAATTATATCGCGTTTTTCGAGTACTCCCCCGGTTTATGACGCGCCTCCCGTTCTTTGAGCCATACCCCGTCAATTTTCATGAGTTGATGTGTATTTACCCAGTGTTGTATCTGGGTTTCGTCCTGGGCGTATCCTGGTCCCGTAGATTCTACCATGGTCGTGTTCGACGTTCACAGGAACATATGGTCCGGAAGTACTATG
>WTXK01000561.1:0-28668 GCA_025769895.1 Lactarius psammicola | reverse complement strand
TATCGCTTTTCCCTTTATCGTTTTCTCTATCGCTTGACCATTTCCTTTGACTGCTTCCATTTTCTTGACGACCTTGTGACTCGTATACGGTTAGGATCCGATCAGATTCCAGCCTCGGCCCTTATCTCGCACCTACCCCATGATCGTACCATTGGTAGGTTTTACGACTTTTAGGATCCGCTGACGACGTCAGAGTCCCGCGTGACTCCGCGGAAACTACTAGTACTTCGATATGACTCATAGTACGATAAGCTCACTAGGACCCGTATCCTAGGATCGCGCCATATGTTTGGCATAACCAAACATCGTGTACTTGTATATAAGTCGTGTACTACCTAGCTTGTACGGTAGTTCTGACTTCTTGTGTAATACCACATCAGTACTCGCGAAACCGTCTTTGACTTGCCTTTGCGCTTAAGTCCCTTGCTCGCTTTCGTGCCTGAGCTCCAGTCTGCTCTGACTAAGGTCGATAAGCTCTCGAAGCTAGATCGACTCTTATTCATCACCGAACTGAGTCCTAACCGACTTGCTCTACCAGAACCCCTGACAGATTGACTTAGAAGTACACGTCGTACTTAACGCCCCTGTGGTGGCGTTACATTAAGTCAGAACTCATTCATCGTGGCTTCGTCCAGCCGAAGTAGAACCAAGTTCAGCCCCGAATACATTGAACTCCTTCATAACGACGAACTCTCAGACAAAGTCAAAGGATCGGCTGTCTGGAGGGAAAGTCAGGAGTATTCGGGATACTATATCTTCGAACCAAAAGAAAACGCCTACAAGCCTATTCATTATCTGGAAGATAAACGACTTTGGGCCTTCATTGAATATTCCAAAACTGAAGGACGGTGGTACACGTTCAAACCTGTACCCAACGACCTAGGAGTAGGACCATTTGCGCCAAAAGGAACAGGACTTGACACAGACCAACCAGACTCTCCGAGCATCCCAGTACCCGTTACCAACCTACCAGCATCATCGTTCCCTAGTACAACGATGTCACAAAGCCAAGCAAGCACAACCCTCACAGCAGCCGGAGGAGGAGTCCCCGCCTCTGGAGGGGGTCCGCCACCTGGAGGAGGGGTCCCCGCTTCGGGAGGGGGTCCACCACCTGGAGGAGGAGTCCCCGCTTCCGGAGGAGGTCCGCCACCTGGAGGAGGAGCCCCAGGCGGTGGCGGTGGCGGTGGCGGTGGTGGTGGCGGTGGCGGTGGCGGTGGTGGTGGAGGCGCTGCCCCTGCCCCGATTGCGCCCGCACCAGGAGGACACGGACGGTTGGGAGGAAATCCACCCCCGCAATTTGATGGCAATAGGGAGCAAAGCAAATCGTTCCTTAGAGCCTTCATGTTGTACAGAGGGATGAATCCCAACGTGGACCAGTTAGCCATTCCTTATCAGAGAGCTATGACGTTCCTCTCTTACATCAGAGGACCGTTGGTAGACGATTGGGTCGACGAACAAGCACAGTGGCTGGAAGGACAGATCAACAATGGGGTGCTCCACAACGAAAATAACTTGTGGGACACGATCCACACGCGCTTCGTCCAGGCCTACACTGACACAGCCGAACAAACTAAGGCACGCAAAGCACTCCCAAGCCTTACAATGAAGGGAGAAGATATTGATTCATACATCGCGCAGTTCCAGAACCTTGCCGGAAAAGCAGGGTACAACCTCGACGACCCTATCACACTTGACATGTTCCAAGACGGATTGCCGAACGCGTTAGTTATCAATGCTGTTCGATTTCAACACCCCATTAACTGGGAGCAGTGGAAAGATGCCGCAAGGCTACAACAGGCCGAGTACCTTGTCCTCAAGGAGCGACTGGGGAAAGGAGGAAAGCCGCGAAAAAGGGGAACTCACTCCCGAGAACAGTGGGTACAAGCCCTCAGCAAAACACGAGACCCCAACGCCATGGACGTTGGACGAGCTCGAGCCAATGTCACCATCACAGACGCTGACAAGCTCCAGCTTCAAAAGGATGGCAAATGTTTTAGGTGCCGTGAGAAGGGGCATATCGCGCGTAACTGTCCACAAAAGGGCGCGCGCGCGGCTTTATCCACAACCACCTCATCGACTCCCGCGACTACAAGTGTACCAACTCCCGCCATCTCTTCTGTCACCATACAGTCTAATCGCGTACTTTCGGTTGAAGAACAGGCGGATGCTCAGATCGCAGCGATGAAGGCACAGAGCCAGGAAGTGCGCGATCTGATGGTAGAAAAATTATTCGGAAGAGAGGATTTTCCCGACGCTTGAACCCGGCGGCCTGGGCTAGAGCACTCAATCTTAACGTGTACCATAGCAGATATCGATCAATGAGAGTCCCTGTCTTGTTCAAATCTGCGCACGCGACGGCCGAAAGACAAGTTTTGATAGACTCAGGAGCAACAGACAATTTTATCTGTTCAGCTCTACTCAAAACGACTTCAAATCTCGACACGAACTGCCGCTAATTCCATCAGAATATGGAATGTAGATGGAACTCATAACCAAGACGGCGCCATCACACAATACGCCGACCTCGTGGTGCGAACCGGGAAGGAGGAAAAGACACTTCGTTTCCTGGTGACAAATTTAGGAAAAGACGAGGTGATCCTGGGATACCCATGGTTCACAGCGTTCGAACCTAAAATTAGGTGGGGGGATGCTACGCTTGATGAAGAATGGCAACCAGTCGTCATCACTAGCCTGCACTTGTCAGACGAAGCCACGCCTATGGAAGCTTCCATTCGGGCGTTGGAGACGTATGAACTTGACGAGGAGGCATGGGAACAGTTGATGGACGAGGAACAAGAGCCCCATATTGCGTGGTTACGAAAAACCACTACGGCGTCGGAATTAGCGCAGCGAGAAGC
This sequence comes from Lactarius psammicola, assembly GCA_025769895.1. Classification (NCBI taxonomy): domain Eukaryota; kingdom Fungi; phylum Basidiomycota; class Agaricomycetes; order Russulales; family Russulaceae; genus Lactarius; species Lactarius psammicola. The sequence goes on along the minus strand of WTXK01000561.1, from coordinate 25,810 downwards.
AATGAAGCAACCCAAACGAACATTCGAAGACATGGTACCCGAGGAATACCGACGACATGCCAAGGTATTCTCGGAAGAAGCTTCTAATCGCTTTCCCCCTGCACGACCATGGGATCATGCTATTGATTTATTGCCAAGCGCTCCGACCACACTAGACTGCAAAGTCTATCCGTTAACGCAAGACGAAGGAGTAGCGCTTACGGCGTTCCTTTCTGAACAGTTGGAGAAAGGATATATTCGAACGTCGAAGTCGCCTTACGCATCCTCTTTCTTCTTCATAAAGAAAAAAGATGGGAAGTTGAGACCAGTTCAAGACTACCGACGCCTCAATGATATCACTGTACGGAACCAATACCCCCTTCCCTTAATCCCAGAACTTATTGATCGAATACGGGGAGCACGACTATACTCAAAGCTGGATATTCGCTGGGGGTATAACAATGTCCGAATCAAAGAAGGTGACGAATGGAAAGCGGCATTCAAAACCAACCAAGGGCTTTTTGAACCCCTTGTGATGTATTTTGGACTCACGAATTCACCGTCAACGTTCCAAGCAATGATGGACGATCTCTTTCGGGACCTCATCCTAACAGGCGAAGTGATCGTCTATATGGATGATATTTTAATTGCGACAATCGACGACCTACAGCACCACCGAGCAATACTACATGAAGTGCTGCGTATCTGCGAAGAACAAGACCTCTACGTCAAACCAGAGAAATGCGTATTCGAAGTACGACAAGTGGAGTACCTCGGACTTATAATAGGACATGGGACCGTTCAGATGGACCCGGTCAAAGTTCGGGGAATTCAAGAGTGGCAATCACCGAAAAATCTCAAAGAAGTACGAGCCTTCTTGGGGTTCTGCAACTTCTACCGAAGATTTATCCGGGGATTCTCCGCTAAGGCACGACCGCTCCATGATTTGACGAAGAAGGAAGTCGCATGGCAATGGGGACAAAGGCAACAAGACGCATTCGATGCTATCAAGCGTTGCATCGGCAACGAACCAGTACTTCTCTTCCCAGACCTAAAGAGACCATTCGAACTGGAAGTAGACGCATCAAATGTAGCAATAGGGGCAGTGCTCAATCAAATAGGCCCCGATGACAAATTACACCCAATTGCGTTCCACTCAGAATCGTTGAGCCCAGCGGAACGCAACTACGACATCTATGACCGCGAACTACTAGCCATAGTGAAAGCGCTACGGGCTTGGAGGACGTATTTAGCAGGATCCCCCCACAAAATCATCATTCACACTGATCACGCTAATCTCCAATACTGGAAAGAACCGAGGAAGATTAGTCGACGAGTGGCACGCGAATTCCTAGAACTATCGGAATACGACTTTATTCTAAAACATATTCCGGGGAGTCGCAACGGCCGCGCGGACGCTTTGTCTAGGAGGACAGACCATGGTACAGGAGCGGAAGACAACAACGACGTTATTGTTCTTCCTGCTGAACGATTTGCGTGTGCAACACAGGTATCTATGCACGACATGGATATCTGGACCCAAATTTCGCAAAACCTCGACGAAAAGGACGTCTTACGATGGATAGAGCCATATAACTTAAAGAAGTTAAATGGCCTGTGGTGGAAAGGAGAGGCCCTTGTCGTTGTCGGGGACAACGATCTTAAGAGGGGGGTAATTACCTTTTTCCACGACACTCCGAGCATGGGACACCCCGGAATCGCCAACACCTATGAACTTCTACGACGAGACTACTGGTGGCCCAACATGCGAAAAGACGTAGAAGAATATGTCAAGGGATGCGCGACATGTCAAGCTAACAAAATAAACCCTCACCGACAAAAGCCGCATTTATTCCCGATAACAACGGATCCAGATGCGGAGCCCTTTGAAGTCGTCTCTATGGACTTTATCACAAAACTACCCCCGTCCAAAGGATACGACTCTATTCTTACTATCACCGACCATGACTGCTCGAAGGCAGCGATTTTCATACCTTGCAATGAGTCGATATCTGCAGAAGGAGTGGCGCAGTTATATCTCCACCATGTCTATCCCCACTATGGTATCCCGCGAAAGCTCATCACGGACCGAGATCCTCGGTTCACGTCAGCCTTTATGAAAGGGACTGTGTGCGACCCTAGGTATCCGTCAAAATATTTCGTCAGCCTACCACCCTCAAACGGACGGTCAATCAGAACGAACTAACCAATGGCTCGAACAGTATCTTCGACATTGGAGTAACATACAACAAGACAATTGGGCGGAAGCACTACCAGTGGCGCAATTCGCTCACAACTCATGGCCCAACGCAACCACTAAACACTCTCCGTTTTCTCTTATCATGGGATGGGAACCACGGACGACGTGGACCCCAAAACCCACGATATCCCCATCCGTAGATCAACGCCTAGAAGAAATGGTCATTAGGCGGCAGCATGCGCAAGATTGTATCAAACATGCGCAACAACTGATGGCGGAACCGAGGGAAGACCCGCTTTATCCCCTATCAAGAAGGTGCTCAGGTATGGCTGGAAGGAACAAACCTTCGAACCTTTTACCCCACCGCAAAACTAGCACCTAAACGATATGGTCCCTTCCGAATCAAGAAGGTCTTATCAGACGTCTCCTATGAGCTGGAGTTGCCGAAAACCTGGAAGATTCATCCAGTGTTTCATGCGAACCTCCTTACACCATATAAGGAGACGGAGTTACATGGGGAAAACTTCGCACGACCTCCACCTGACCTTATCGAAGGAGAAGAAGAATTTGAAGTAGAGCGCATCCTGCAATCAAGGTTGTATGGCCGAGGGCGCAAACTTCAATTCCTAGTCCAGTGGAAAGGTTTTCCCATGAGTGACAGTTCGTGGGAGCCCCTGGAAAATGTACGACACTCAGCTGACCTTATAGCCGACTTCTACCGGCAACATCCTACCGCCGATGGGGCTGGACGAAAGATATAAGAGCCACCAGTCAACGACGCACATTATGGCCTCACCCTCAATCATGTCCACTCCCATCGTTTCCACCATTCCCCATCGTCGCCCGTCTGAGATTATTCTCGAGAACCTTACTGTCCCCTCTCAAGAGAAAGGGCTACCTACTCTCTCGCGTACACCGGCCACCCCGTATTCCATCATTGACGACAAGTCCCCTATCCCCTTGCTAAAACTAGCCACTGAGGCACTTGGAGCTGTATCACCATCACAATCACCACCCCCACTTGAACCTACCCCTGTAGTTCCATCACGAGCCATCCCCCAAGAATCGTTCCCTGCGGGATTAGACCACACATTTACACCATCAGTCACCGTTGTCAAAGCAACCCCTGATCCCATGAGAGCTTTGCTGGATGACGAAGATGAAGAGGAGGACCCCGACTACCCTGGTATCCCCTTTTTCTCAAACGACCTTACACAACCAACCTTCTTTCCTCTGATGATTGGGGAAGAAGGGCGGAAAGAAGTCGCCAAATACATCTATTACCGAAAGCACTATCAGGAGTGTGTTGGTACTATGGGAAAAGGGCAGCCCAGCTACGTTACACAGGTCTTTTTGCGGACCGTCTATTCTGACCAACTACCACAAACGGTGACGGAAAACCAAATCGACCTCTTTCACCCTCATGACCCCCGAAGCCTTATTCTCGATGAAGTTCTTAACGAACTTCATGATCCAAGACTGCATGCCGATGTTTCACGACTACGAGATTGCCTGATGCGAAAGGACGCCATTAATATGCGACACGCTGACCTAAGGAGGTTAGAGGCGGAGGCGACCCGTGACCAGTTTCATCTGGACATGGAGTTCGCAAGCGTACGAAAGCGGCTCCAGTACGCACGAGCGATCCCTCTCATTTCGGACAAATACGCCGAACTCACAGCAAAACCCATTCGACCTCGACATACCCCTAACTCCATGCCCCTCCCGCCAAGGGTAGGAGGGCCATGTGAGATGCCGCGACTACAAGGGGAAGGCAAGAGCAAGAAGCGGGCCAAGAAGTGCTTTATGTGCAAGTCCGCTGACCACCTCATCGCAGATTGTCCTAATCGAAGGATAATCTATGCGTGTGCTTACTGTGGTAGCGACAGCCATAGCATCCAGTCATGCCTTATCCGATGAGTATCGGCTATGGCTCCTCGTTACGAGGAACCTTCCCACCGACCTCGCTGGTGTGGAAAGTGTCTTCGCTTCGATGCCCAGCATGACGAAATCGACTGTCCCATGTACGAACTATGCCGAAAATGTGGAGAACGAGGCCGCCATTTGTTCTTGCGACGGCACACTTGCCCTGTCCCACGCAGTCCTACTCCCACTAACGACGTAGACGCTGACGTCTATGACTATGTCGGCAGTGACTAGTCGAAGTTGTGGCAACTTCGATTCTAGTGGGGGGGTAATGTTACGAACTATTATCGCTTTTCTTTATCGTTTTCTCTATCGCTTGACCATTTCCTTTGACTGCTTCCATTTTCTTGACGACCTTGTGACTCGTATACGGTTAGGATCCGATCAGATTCCAGCCTCGGCCCTTATCTCGCACCTACCCCATGATCGTACCATTGGTAGGTTTTACGACTTTTAGGATCCGCTGACGACGTCAGAGTCCCGCGTGACTCCGCGGAAACTACTAGTACTTCGATATGACTCATAGTACGATAAGCTCACTAGGACCCGTATCCTAGGATCGCGCCATATGTTTGGCATAACCAAACATCGTGTACTTGTATATAAGTCGTGTACTACCTAGCTTGTACGGTAGTTCTGACTTCTTGTGTAATACCACATCAGTACTCGCGAAACCGTCTTTGACTTGCCTTTGCGCTTAAGTCCCTTGCTCGCTTTCGTGCCTGAGCTCCAGTCTGCTCTGACTAAGGTCGATAAGCTCTCGAAGCTAGATCGACTCTTATTCATCACCGAACTGAGTCCTAACCGACTCGCTCTACCAGAACCCCTGACAGATTGACTTAGAAGTACACGTCGTACTTAACGCCCCTGTGGTGGCGTTACACAGTGGATCAACAAAGCCGATATCTTTGCCGAAGACAAGATAAGGGAGTTCGAACGATCAAACTCCGATCCGAGGGTGTATTTAAGGAACACCCGAACTGCTGAGTCGCTTCATTCCCCACTTCACTTCCCTCTTCCTAGCTCTCACACCCCTTTCATGGACTTCGCATACTATGCCACTAAAACCGCTGAAGAGGTTTTCTCAGCCGAATTGCTGGAGGGACTCATCACCCTCCCAGAAGCCCGACGACGGCTCCAGCGGGTCCACGAAACAGGGAACACCGCTGCCCTCGGATGGGAGTCCAACGACAACGACAACGACAATGACAGCAACCACAGCGCAGGAGAAGGAGCCGCTGTGGTCCATGCAACTGCAGAAGACGAGGGTACGGTGGTTGCCCCAATTACCTGGGACGAACTCGCCGCTGTGGAGCGCGCCTTCCCCGGCCCTGCGCAGGCAACACTGTCCGAAGACGCACTACAGCCCCAGTTGCTTACAGTGCGGAACATTCCTGACGAGGAGGAGCGTCGCCCTGGAACTTACGAGAACCCTCTCGTCGTGAGAGAAGATACGAGCAACTCCGAGCCCTTACCAGTACGCTACCGCTTTCAAGCCGACTGTCAAGAGGCCAGCGGAACTGTGGTGGTACACGGCGCAAGCGTGGACGAACGAGCAGCTCGACGCCGCAAGCGCCGTGAGGAGAGAGAAGCTGCTGAGGCGACGCGCCGAGCTAAAGCGGCTGCACGAATCGCGACTCAAGAGTTCGGGAGCGTAGACCGGGAAACAGAGTTGTACCCAGCTGAGCACCCTCACATCACATACGGGCGATATGAACACTTACCCAATGACACGCCATTCGCCGCTACCACCGACGGGGAACCCATTATGTGCCATAAATGGCGAGACCCCATGGAGGACCCCCTCAAACAGCCGTTCGAGGCAAAGACCCCCGTCGGATGGACGTGCAACGCCGGGAGCGACTACATACCCGCTCCCATCACCATCCAAGGCGTGACGCGACCGGCGCTGTGGTACCAGTTTATCAAAAGCGACGACCCTATCATCCTAATGGGGACCGACCGAACCAACCGGGTGTATGTATCCCTGTTCTACGCCAGTCCGAGAGCGGTACTCCCAAGGCCGCCCAAATACACCGAAGAACAGCTGAAGAAGATTGAGTGGGGGCATCCCAGGCAGCCGGTGATGGACCAGTGCCTTCAGGCACTCAAAGATAAGTCGATTATTGCCGAAGTATGCCGGTACCGAGCGCTGACGCAAGATCAGCAGCATCTCGAACAACGCATCCGCGAACTCGAAGCAGGTATCGCTGTTCTGTACGGACGACGATCGCTGTGTGCCGCTCGCCTCCACAGAGCTGACGCCCTCGCACGCCTGGAGAGGGAGCGACGACAACTCGGAGACCCGGAGATACTCTGGGAACGACCCGATCACACAGAATACCAACGCGACCGAGGCTACTAGGATGTGGGCATCCCTCCTGAAAAGGGGGTGATGTTACGATAAGGGATTCCGGGTAGCTTGTATCCCCGGACCGGCAGCATGTGATAAGGGTATGTGACTCACAAGATAACGGTTCGATAACACCAGTACTGTATGATAAGGATGAGGTGTGTGATTGGCTCGTCACTGTTACAATTTCTTGCCTTGCGACGTACTGCTAAGGGGACTTCTCACCATTTTCCCTGAAGTTGACGCCATGCGTCCCTCTATTCATGAATTCACATCTTTGCAACTCTTTCCCCTGCTTCACGTGACTTGTCTCTATTCCCGCACGCCTTGTACGTCATGAACAGTTCTATCTTTGTTTTCTTTGTCATTGTTCCCCTCGACGTCACCCTACACCCAGACCCCTCACACATCTGCCTCATGGACAGCCTCGCCTCTTTATCTTTGACTTCCTTCCACACCTGACGTCCCTTGTGATCCCCTTCTTGACTGATAGGCATTGCGCCTTTACTATACATTGATTGCTGCTTCTATGATACGTTCTGTGATGACCTATGACTGACTACTATACGCCATGCATTGGCTGCCACTTGGTCCTCTGACTACCGCGTGTCACTGATAGTTGACCCAGACCCTCGTCTTATCTCTGATGCCATACGATACCTGTCGCGCCCATGTGTTCCTCATGGCGCCATCTGTTTACCTACTATGTTGCCCTGTTGTTGTCTCTTTGGGGCTTGTACTAGTATATAGGTCGTAGTCGGACTGGCTTGTACAGCAGTTCTGACTTCTTGTGTAATACCACATCAGTACTCGCGACCCCGTTTTCGACTTGCCCTTGCGCTTAAGTCCTTTGCTCGCCTTCGTGCCTGAGCCTCGTATTCTCTGACTAAGGTTGATAAGCTTTCAAAGCTAGATCGACTCTTGTTCATCACCGGACTGAGTCCTAACCGACTCACTCTACCAGAACCCCTGACTAGTTGACTTCGAAGTACACGTCGTACTTAACGCCCCTGTGGTGGCGTTACAGTCACTGTACGATATCTATGACTCGGACGGACACTTACGATAACCATACTATACATGATTGGTTACTTACCTTTCAAGAGGCGCTTTAAAGCCCTCATGTATATGTATATAAGGTTAGCCGAGCTGTGCCGTAGTCCGCAGCTTGGTCTTCTTTAATCTACTCTGCCTTCATCTGTCCTGTCCTCCCTTATTGGGATAAGTCTTGCGCTCCTCTTGGTGGGAGTCTGCCTCATAGTTCTCGTACTTGAGTCAGTATTGTCCCGTGACTAGGGCTTGCTGTTATACTCTCACGATCACGTGCCACAAGGGCCGTCATATCGCTAAGTCGTTTGGGTAGTGTCGCCTATCTCATTGCTCAAGTCAAGCCACGTGCCAGTAGACACGTAACAGGGGGCTTTGGTAGGGACGACCGCTTGTGGATCCAAATGGCGATGTTTGTGGTGATCGCTGGCAGTGGTGAGAGTGTCGATGGCGGTGGTAATGAAGAGGGATAGGATGGTGGTGGATTTTCTTCAACGCGCTTAAAGCGCTGTCTCGCTTTTCTCATAATTGTACGGCCTTTCTCATGGTCTATTTTCGTCTTTCTGTAGTTTATTTATGTGTTTCTATGTTTCGCGCTATGTTCTCATGTTGTGTTACTTTACTCATTGTTTCAAGCTTGTTGATGCCTCGGGTAGTTTAGTTACGGCAAAAATGACGCTGTAATGCGTCAGGTCTCATCGTACGTTACATCATACTTACTGTTTTCCGTGATACGCTAGTGTACGAATAGTTATAAGGCTCAAAAGGGGCCTCAAAATGTAATCGCCTTGTCATCACGTTCACTCTCGCACATTTGCGAACCCCTTAAAAATGTTCAAAAGTCTTCGCGTGTGCTCGAAGACTACCCGTTTTACTGACTAAACAGGTTCAAGCGGGCCATAACCATATCAGGTTATGGGCCCTGGTGCTGCTAATTAACAGACCAGAAGCCCCTATTGAGCCCCTATCTATTATCTTTCGAGCACACGCTTAGTCCTTTCATTACAAAAGACACTTCATTCAAGATGAGTGAAGACGCAAAGATAACTGTTACAAAGTTAGTCGCGGACGGTTCGAATTGGGTAACGTACCGCAACAGAATGTTGTGGGCCGTAGATTCGCGCGGCCTACTAGTCCACCTCACTTCCCCTACCATTACCCAAGAGTACCGGGATGCGGGTACCATCGGTATCTTGATGCCTGATATGCAATGGCGGAACGATCAAGCTGCAGTTAAGCAGCTTATCGGTTCGTCGGTCCCCGACACCGTCTTCAATGCCATCAAGACCGGCACTACTGCAAAGGCCGTGTGGGATGAGCTGAAGCAGTTGTATGAGGGACGCACCACTATGATCCTGGTGGACTTGGGGAGACGCTTGCAGACCACGCACTGCGCTGAAGAAGATAGTGTTAGGGAGCATTTTGAGTTGCTAACAAACCTGCGCCAGCAGCTCGCGGCGATGGGCAAGACAGTGCCCGATACCAAGTACGCCTCGATCTTGATGGGGTCGTTGCCGTCCTCGTACCAGTCGACTTTGAGCGCAATATCTGTGGCCGCTGAGATGAGCGGCACTACTCCCACTCCCGCTATCGTTACTAAGCTTGCCACAGACAAATACGATCGGCGTACCTTAAAGGGCGGTAAGCCTCAAGATGAAGCTTTCGCTACCGCTGCGGATGCCCGCAAGAAAGGCAAGAAGCAAATAGAATGCCTCAATTGCCATAAGAAAGGCCATATGAAGGCCGATTGCTGGGCGAAAGGTGGCAGCAAAGAAGGTCAAGGACCGAAGCGTCAAGGTGGCGGAGGAAAAGATGGCGGCGCGAAGGGTGACGCTGCCACAGGAGCCGAGCAGGCAGAAGAAAAATCAGCGGACATTGAAGCGTGGGCCGTAATCGAAGATGTTGAGGAGGAGGAGGAAACTCAAAGAGTGCCAGCGATGGTGGCCGATGAAGTAGCCGGCGTAGAACGAGAGTTGTACGATTCTGGGGCATCTCGTCATATGTCCCCATTTCGTGAGCGTTTTGTTACATACCGCGAAATCTCTGCTCGTCCCATCACTGCAGCAAACAACCGTGTCTTCTATGCAGTCGGCGTGGGAGACCTTCAAGTTGAGGTGCCGAACGGCGCGAAGTCGACCAGGGTGTTGTTGCGTGACGCCTTGCACGCGCCGGACATGGGCCTTACAGTTGTGTCGATCAGCCGTATCGTCCGGGCCGGTTACACCGTGCAGTTTGAGGACGGATCGTGCAAGATCAAGAAAGGTGGATCTATGATCGGCAGCATCCCTGCTAGCCCGAACGGGTTGTACAAGGTGGAACACGTGCTCTCTAACATGGCTGCTATGTCGCTGGAGCACGTGGACATTCTCACGCTTCACCGCAGGCTCGGACACATTTCGGCGGACACCATTCGCAGTCTCATTCGCAGCAACGCAGTCTCTGGCTTGCGCTTAATAGACGACTTTCCGCCTTTTACCTGTGACTCCTGCGAGTATGCTAAGACGACCCGGAAGGCTATCCGGAAGGAGCGCGAGGCTCCACTTGCCGATACTTTTGGTGCCGAAGTTCACTCTGATCTCTGGGGACCTTCGCCTACTCTGAGCCTTGGTGGTCGCAAGTATTACGTGACCTTTACTGACGATAATTCACGTTACACTCGGCTCGAGGTCCTCCATACTAAGGATCAGACGCTTGGAGCTTACAAGGCGTACACGGCTTGGGCAAGCACTCGGCACGGCGCGCACGTCAAACGTCTCCGGTCGGACCGCGGCAGTGAGTACACCGGCCGCGAATTCACTGACTTCCTTCGGGAGCAAGGTACGGAGCGACGGCTTACTACCCACGACACGCCGCAGCATAACAGCGTGGCTGAGTCGCTCAACCGCCGACTTCTCGAGCGCGTGCGCGCAATGCTGCATCAAGCCGACTTACCCAAGAACCTCTGGGCCGAGGCGATTATTTTCGCTGTGTGGCTCAAGAATCGAACTTCGACTAAGGCTCTTGGCAATGTAACGCCTTATGAGCGGCTGTACAAGCAGAAGCCAAATCTCGGGAGCGTTCCGGAGTGGGGGCAACATGTTTGGGTACACAATGTGAAGGGCTCAAAGCTCGGAGCGCGAGCCACCCGAGCGCGATGGGTAGGCTACGACGCTGATAGTCCTCATGCCCATCGCATCTACTGGCCGAATACGAAGCATATTTCCGTCGAGCGCGACGTCAAATTCGTTTCGCCCACAGTCACTTTGTACTCACCACCGCCAAGTTATGCGTCTGTAACCGCACCTGCTACAGCGCAGCCCGCGGCCGCACCACAGCCACCCCCTGCACCAGCTCCAGTATGGCTGGGACTACCACCGACAGTTCCACCAGTTCCCGCGCGACCGGGTTCGGCACCACCGATCATTGCACCATCACTTCCTCCCCTTCCACCTTTATCCACGCCTTCTACCATTTCATCGCTCACTCCTTCAGCAGCTGCTCCTCGAAGAGACAAGGAGGCGGTCGATTCCAGCAGACCTTCCCAACCGACGCGCAGGTCTGAGCGCGTGCCGAAGCTGTCGTTTAAGGCTAGGCAAATTGCGGCTGGGGAAGGAACCTCCGGAGAGGACATCGCTGACTACGTTTTCAGCGCAGGGTTTGACGATATAATTACTGCGGCCATTCTGGACGCGGATACCGACCCCAAGACGCTTGCGGAAGCGCGGTCTCGCTCCGACTGGCCTCGCTGGAAGGAGGCGATGGACCGCGAGATGAGCACTCTTGAGAAGGCCGGCACATGGATTACAGTGCCTCGCCCGTCCGACAAAAACATTGTCGGCTCAAAATGGGTGTTTCGCATTAAACGCAAAGCCAACGGGAGCGTCAACAAGTACAAAGCTCGACTTGTCGCCCGCAGTTTCACGCAAATTTATGGGGTCGATTATTTCATTACCTTCTCGCCTGTCGCTAAACTGTCTAGCTTCCGTCTTATCCTCGCTATTGCTGCGCGCCTTGACTGGGAGATAGAAAGCTTCGACTTTAATGGCGCTTATCTGAATGGCGAATTGGACGCTAACGAGGAAATCTATATGTATTCTCCTCCAGGCTATGATAGCGACGCAGGCCTTGTGAAGCGGCTAAGGAAGTCGCTCTATGGGCTAAAACAGGCGGGGCGAAAGTGGTACGACACCCTTTCGCGCGCACTTGCTAACCTCGGTTTCTCTGTTAGCCAGGCAGACCCGGGGGTGTTCTTTGCTCGTATAGGCAAAGACATTCTTATCCTGGCTGTGCATGTCGACGACTGCATCTTCACCGGCAGTTCGGGCAAGCTAGTTGCGCAGTACAAAGCGAAGATCAACGCTTGCTACGCTCTGACTGACCTAGGACCAGTTCATTGGCTTCTAGGCATTAAGATTACGCGCAATTGTACGGCGCGTACCATCTCACTCTCGCAAGCGTCGTATATCGACTCAATCCTCGCTCGCTTTGCGCTCGCCGACGCCAAGCCATACGGCTTGCCTATGGTCCCTGGGCTCGTCTACTCTAAGGACCATTCACCCTCTAGCCCCGATGAAGAAGTCCGCATGAAGAAGACTCCATATTGCGAGGCCATAGGCAGCCTCATGTACGCTGCTGTGGCTACTCGTCCCGATATCGCTTACGCCGTATCGACTCTGTCTCAATTTCTTGGCAACCCTGGTATCACGCACTGGGAAGGGGTCAAGAGAATCTTTCATTACTTAGCCGGCACAAAGTCATTTGAGCTAACTTACGGTGGCGAACGACAAGGTTTGGAAGGCTTCACGGACGTGGACGGCGCAACGCAGGAGCATCGTCATGCTATCTCAGGGTATGCTTTCCTTCTTGACGGCGGCGCTATATCCTGGAGTTCCAGGAAACAAGAGCTAGTCACTCTCTCCACTGCGGAGGTGGAGTATGTTGCGGCTACGCATGCAGCCAAGGAAGCAATCTGGCTGCGCAAACTCCTAGCCGAACTCTTTCCTCACCTCCTTACGCCGACCCCTTTATACTGTGACAATCAAGCTGCCTTGAAGCTAGCGACGGACGACAATTACCACGCTCGCACTAAACATATCGACTTGCGTTTTCACTTCGTCCATCAAATCGTTACCAGCGGTGCGCTCAAATTACTCTACTGCCCAACTGAAGACATGGTCGCGGATGTCCTTACAAAAGCCCTACCTAAATGGAAGGTAGCGGCACATGCATCCACCCTCGGCATGCGTCAAGCTTGCAGGGGTGTGGTGGATTTTCTTCAACGCGCTTAAAGCGCTGTCTCGCTTTTCTCATAATCGTACGGCCTTTCTCATGGTCTATTTTCGTCTTTCTGTAGTTTATTTGTGTGTTTCTATGTTTTGCACTATGTTCTCATGTTGTGTTACTTTACTCATTGTTTCAAGCTTGTTGATGCCTCGGGTAGTTTAGTTACGGCAAAAATGATGCTGTAATGCGTCAGGTCTCATCGTACGTTACATCATACTTACTGTTTTCCGTGATACGCTAGTGTACGAATAGTTATAAGGCTCAAAAGGGGCCTCAAAATGTAATTGCCTTGTCATCGCGTTCACTCTTGCACATTTGCGAACCCCTTAAAAACGTTCAAAAGTCTTCGTGTGTGCTCGAAGACTACCCATTTTACCGACTAAACAGGTTCAAGCGGGCCATAACCGTATCAGATGGCGGATTCAAGCTCAAGGAGATCAAGAGGAGATATGGCAGATGTAGGGGTGGATGAGGACGATGAAGGCGATGTCAGCCATGTCCAGAACTCCTGGCTGTAACCAGATTCTTTCCAGCCCTCAAAGAGCTTCTTCTGGTTGTTGGATTGTACACAGGAGTCATAGCATGGAGGAATCATTGTGGCAAAGGAGTGCGAGGGTCGACGGTGGGGAATGGTGGAGATGATAGGAGTAGTCAAGCTGGGAGGAATAGAGGAGTGGTGGTAGTGCTTTCGATCCTTGTACTCTTTATATCTTTCGTCCAGCCCCATCGGCGGTAGGGTGTTGCCGGTAGAAGTCGGCGATAAGATCAGGTGAGTGTCGTACATTTTCCAGGGGTTCCCACGAACTGTCACTCATGGGAAACCCTTTCCACTTGATTAGGAATTGAAGTTTGCGCCCTTGGCCATACAACCTTGATTGTAGGATGCGCTCTACTTCGAATTCTTCTTCCCCTTCGATAAGGTCAGGTGGAGGCCGCGTGAAGTTTGTTCCATGCATCTCCGTCTCCTTATATGGTGTCAGGAGATTCACATGAAACACGGGATGAATCTTCCAGGTCTTTGGTAACTCCAGTTCATATGATACGTCCGATAAGACCTTCTTGATTTGGAAGGGGCCATATCATTTTGGTGCTAGTTTTGCGGTGGGGTAAAAGGTTCGGAGGTTCGTCCCTTCTAACCACACTTGAGCTCCTTCTTGATAGGGGGTAAAGCGGGTCTTTCCTTGGTTCATCATCAATTGCTGCGCGTGTTTGATACAATCCTGTGCATGTTGTCGTCTGATGACCATTTCTTCTAACCGCTGGTCTACGGACGGAGATGTCATGGGTTTTGGGGTCCACATCGTTCGCGGTTCCCAACCCATGATAAGGGAAAATGGGGAGTGCTTTGTAGTCGCGTTCGGCCATGAGTTATGAGCAAATTGTGCCACTGGTAGCGCTTCTGCCCAATTGTCTTGTTGTACATTACTCCAATGGCAAAGATACTGTTCGAGCCATTGGTTTGTTCGTTCCGACTGGCCGTCTGTCTGCGGGTGATAAGCGGATGAAATGTTTTGACGGATTCCTAGTGTCGCACACAGTCCTTTCATAAAAGCCGACATAAACCGGGGATCTCGGTCTGTGATAAGTTTGCACGGGATCCCATAATGAGGATAAACGTGTTGGAGGTACAATTGCGCTACCCCTTCGGCCGTTATTGACTTGTTACATGGTATGAAGATTGCTGCCTTTGAGCAATCATGATCGGTGATGGTAAGGATGGAGTCGTATCCCTTGGACGGGGGTAACTTTGTGATAAAGTCCATGGAGATGACTTCGAATGGTTCCGCGTCAGGGTCTGTGGTTATAGGGAATAGGTGTGGCTTTTGTCGATGAGGGTTTATTTTATTGGCTTGACACATTGCGCATCCCTTGACATATTCTTCTACGTCTTTCCGCATATTGGGCCACCAGTAATCGCGCTTTAAAAGTTCGTAGGTATTAGCGATTCCGGGGTGGCCCATGCTTGAAGTATCGTGGAAAAAGGTAATTACCCCCCGCTTAAGATCGTTGTCCCCGACAACGACAAGGGCGTCATTTTTCCACCAAAGGCCATTTAACTTCTTTAAGTTATATGGCTCTACCCATCGTAAGACGTCTTTCTCGTCGAGGTTTTGCGAAATTTGGGTCCAGATATCCATATCATGCATAGATACCTGTGTTGCGCAAGCAAACCGTTCAGCGGGGAGGACAATAACGTTGTTGTTGTCTTCTTCCCCTGTTCCATGATCTGCTCTTCTGGATAAAGCGTCCGCACGGCCATTGCGACTCCCCGGGATGTGCTTCAGAATAAAGTTGTACTCTGATAATTCGAGGAACTCGCGTGCCACTCGCCGACTAATCTTCCTTGGCTCTTTCCAGTATTGGAGGTTGGCGTGGTCAGTGTGAATGATGACTTTATGAGGGGATCCTGCCAGATATGTCCTCCAAGCTCGTAGTGCCTTCACTATTGCCAGCAGCTCGCGGTCGTAGATGTCGTAGTTGCGTTCCGCTCGGCTTAGTGATTCGGAGTGGAACGCTATCGGGTGTAGTTTTTTATCCGGGCCTATCTGATTCAGCACAGCTCCTATCGCGACGTTTGATGTGTCCACTTCTAGTTCAAATGGTTTCTCCAAGTCGGGAAAAAGAAGCACCGGTTCATTTCCGATACATCTTTTGATGGTGTCAAATGCATCTTGTTGCTTCTGGCTCCATTGCCACCCCATGTCCTTTTTTGTCAGGTCATGAAGTGGCCATGCTTTTGCGGAGAATCCTCGGATAAACCTTCAGTAGAAGTTACAAAAGCCCAAAAAGGCTCGTACCTCCTTGAGGTTCTTCGGCGGTTGCCACTCCTGAATACCTCAGACTTTGACCGGATCCATCTGAATGGTCCCATGTCCAATTATAAGTCCAAGGTACTCTACTTGGCGTACTTCAAATACACACTTCTCCGGTTTGACGTAGAGGTCCTGCTCCTCACATATCCTTAGTACCTTATGCAGTACCGCTCGATGATGTGACAGGTCGTCGGTGGTTGCAATTAAAATATCGTCCATATAGACGATTACTTCTCCTGTCAGCACAAGAGTTCGGAAGAGGACATCCATCATCGCTTGGAATGTTGCCGGCGAATTGGTAAGCCCAAAGTACATTACCAAGGGCTCGAAAAGTCCTTGGTTGGTTTTGAACGCTGCCTTCCATTCGTCGCCTTCTTTAATACGGACATTGTTGTACCCCCAGCGAATATCCAGCTTTGAATATAAGCGCGCTCCCCGTATTCGATCGATAAGTTCCGGGATTAAGGGAAGGGGGTATTGATTTCGTACAGTGATATCATTGAGATGTCGATAGTCTTGAACTGGACGTAGCTTCCCATCCTTTTTTTTTATGAAGAAAAAGGAGGATGCGTAGGGTGACTTCGACGCTCGAATATATCCCTTTTCTAATTGCTCATTGAGAAAGGCGGTGAGCGCTACTCCTTCGTCTTGTGTTAACAGATACACTTTACAGTCTAGTGTGGTCGGGGCGTTTGGCAACAAATCGATCGCATGGTCCCACGGTCGTACAGGGGGAAATCGATTAGATGCTTCTTCTGAGAATACTTTGGCGTGTCGTCGGTACTCCTCAGGTACCATGTCTTCAAATGTACGCTGGGGTTTTTTCATTGCTTCTCGTTGCGCCAATTCTGATGCCGTAGTTGTTTTTTCGTAACCACGTGATATGGGGCTCTTGTTCCTCGTCCATCAACTGTTCCCATGCCTCCTCGTCAAGTTCATACATCTCCAACGCCCGAATGGAGGCTTCCATGGGCGTGGCTTCGTCTGACAAGTGCAGGCTAGTGATGATGACTGGTTGCCATTCCTCGTCAAGCGTGGCATCCCCCCACCTAATCTTGGGTTTGAACGCTGTGAACCATGGGTACCCCAGGATAACTTCGTCCTTTCCTAGATTCGTTACTAGGAAGCGAAGCGTCTTTTCCTCTTTTCCAGTTCGTACTATAAGATCAGCATATTGTGTGATGGCGCCATCTTGATTATGAGTTCCATCCACATTCCATATCTGGATGGAATTAGCGGCGGTTCGTGTCGATATTTGAAGTCGTTTAAGTAATGCTGAACAAATGAAATTGTCTGTTGCTCCTGAGTCTATCAGGACTTGTCGTTCGGCCGTCGCGTGTGCAGATTTGAACAAAACTGGGACTCTCATTGATCGATATCTGCTATGATACACGTTAAGATTGAGTGCTCTAGCCCAGGCCGCCGGGTTCAAGCGTCGGGAAAATCCTCCCTTCCGAATAACTTTTCCACCATCAGATCGCGCACTTCTTGGCTCTGTGCCTTCATCGCTGCGATCTGAGCGTCCGCCTGTTCTTCAACCGAAAGTACACGATTAGACTGTATGGTGACAGAAGAGATGGCGGGAGTTGGTACACTTGAAGTCGCGGAAGTCGATGAGGTGGTTGTGGATAGAGCTGCGCACGCGCCCTTTTGTGGACAGTTACGCGCGATGTGCCCTTTTTCACGGCATCTAAAACATTTGCCATCCTTTTGAAGCTGGAGCTTGTCAGCGTCCGTGATTGTGGCGTTGGCTTGAGCTCGTCCAACGTCCATGGCATTAGGGTCTCGTGTTTTGCCGAGGGCTTGTACCCACTGTTCTCGCGAGTGAGTCCCCTTCTTTCGCGGCATTCCTCCTTTCCCAAGTCGCTCCTTGAGGACGAGGTACTCGGCTTGTTGTAGTCTTGCAGCGTCCTTCCACTGTTCCCAGTTAATAGGGTGTTGGAACCGGACTGCATTGATGACTAACGCATTCAGTAACCCGTCTTGGAACATGTCGAGTGTGATGGGATCGTCGAGGTTGTACCCTGCCTTCCCGGCAAGGTTTTGGAACTGCGCGATGTATGAGTCAATATCTTCTCCCTTCATCGTAAGGTTTGGGAGCGCTTTGCGTGCTTTGGTTTGCTCTGCAGTGTTGGTGTAGGCCTGGACGAAGCGCGTATGGATTGTGTTCCACAAGTTGTTTTCGTTATGGAGCACTCCATTGTTAATCTGCCCTTCCAGCCACTGTGCCTGTTCATCGACCCAGTCGTCGACCAACGGTCCTCTAATGTAGGAAAGGAACGTCATAGCCCTTTGATAAGGGATGGCTAACTGGTCCACGTTGGGGTTCATTCCTCTGTACAATGTGAAGGCTCTCAGGAACGATTTACTTTGCTCCCGACTGCCATCAAATTGTGGAGGTGGGTTTCCTCCCAACCATCCGTGTCCTCCCGGTGCAGGCGCAATCGGAGCAGGGGCAGCACCTCCACCTCCGCCACCGCTGCCACCACCGCCACCGCCACCGCCACTGCCACCGCCACCGCCACCAGGTGGTGGGGCTCCTCCTCCTCCGCCAGGTAGTGGGGCGCTCCCTCCTGATGGTGGAGCACCTCCTCCCGAAGCGGGGACTCCTCCTCCAGATGGCACACCTCCTCTGGAAGCGGGGGCACCCCCCCCTGTTGCTGTGAGGGTCGTGCTTGCTTGACTTTGTGACATTACTGTACTAGAGGACGATGATGCTGGTAGGTTGTCAACGGGTACTGAGATACTTGGGGAATCTGGCTGATCTACGTCAAGTCCTGCCCCTTTTGCTGTGAATGGTCCTACTCCTAAGTCGTTGGGTACGGGTTTGTACGTGTACCACAGTCCTTCAGTCTTGGAGTATTCGATAAAGGCCCAAAGCCGTTTATCTTCCAGATAGTGGATTGGTTTGTAAGCGTTCTCCTTTGGTTCGAAGATGTAGTATCCCGAATACTCTTGACTTTCCCTCCAGACTGCTGTTCCTTTGACTTTGTCTGAGAGTTCGTCGTTATGGAGTAGTTCGATGTATTCAGGACTAAACTTGGTTCTGCTTCTGCTGGATGAAGCCATGATGGGAGAGTTCTGACTTAATGTAATGCCACCACAGGGACGTTAAGTATGACGTGTACTTCTAAGTCAACGATCAAAGGTTCGGGTAGAGCGAGTCGGTTAGGACTCAGTTCGGTGATGAATAAGAGTTGATCTTAGCTACTAGAGCTTATCAACCTTAGTTCGAGAAGACGGGGCTCAGGCACGAAGGCGAGCACGGGACTTAAGCGCAAAGGCAAGTCGAAGAAGGGTTCGCGAGTACTGATTGTGGTATTACACAAGAAGTCAGAACTTCTGTACAAGCCAGTCCGACTACGACCTATATACTAGTACAAGCCCCAAAGAGACAACAACAGGGCAACATAGTAGGTAAACAGATGGCGCTAAGAGGAACACATAAGCGTGACAGGTATCGTATGATGTCAGAGATAAGACCAGGGTCTGGGTCAACTATCAGTGACGTGTCTGTAGACGTGATGGTCAGAGGACCAGGCAGCAGTCATATCATGACATATAGTAAAAGTCATCAGTCATAGTATCATAGAGGCATAAGGCCTCATCAGTCAAAGGACAAGTCACAAGGGACGTCAGGTGTGAAAGGAAGTCAGAGATAAAGAAGCGAAGCTGTCCATGAAGGCAGGTATGTGAGGGGTCTGGATGTAGGGTGACGTTGAGGGGAACAATGACAAAGAAAACAAAGATAAAGCTGTCCATGACGTACGAGGCGTGCGGGAATAGAGACAAGTCACGTGAAGCAGAGGAAAGAGTTGCAAAGACAGGAATCCATGGATAGAGGGACGCGTGGCGTCAACTTCAGGGAAAATGGTAAGAAGTCCCCTTAGCAGTACGTCGCAAGGCAAGAAATCGTAACACCACGTGCCAGTAGACACGTAACATTAAGACCAAGCTCCACCGTGGCGACCGAAACTACTGCCGACAGTTGGGTATTTGCACAATACTCCATCGAACGAAGAGGAGATCGGAACATTCCCACCCATTACCTTGGACACGTGTGGTGGGGGACAGTCAACAGCGTTACAGGATATTGGGTAGATATACCCACAAGGCCCTCGAGAGTTTACCCAGTTGAGTTCAATTTTGAACATACGTGTTGGACGGAAGTTGCTTGGAGCCCTCGCAGAGAACGGTGGGACGTACTTCGACCCACAGGAACCGAATACGGTTGCAACATCCTACGAAGCGAAGTGGTACACAGAGACCAGTGGGGACCGATCGACGGTGCAGAAGATGACAGTGCACCAGCGCCATCTGAAGGCAGCACAGAACCAACTACCACAGAAGACGAAATAGGAGATCGTCCAGACGCAGAAGAAGAGCAACAGCGTTGACGATTTGACGAGATACGTATCAATTCTTTAGCTGCACAAGCCAAACAGATCAATATTCGATCCCCAGCAGCCATGGCCACTGAGACACACACCTATACCGAGGAAGAGAACAGACTGGCAGACCGATTCACGGAACGAAGACTACAAGGCGATCAAGAAAATGAGAGGGCACCATCGCTGCTCCAACCAGAATGGGTCATTGACCCAAACACCGGACACCACGTGACATTGGACGAACTGGCCAACCAACGAATGTATGGACCAGATCAACCTGACCCACCATCAGATAGGGAGCAAAGCAGGGTCTGGAGTTACCTAGCAAGACAACGCGTCGAAGGAGAAGGGGTACCCGCTAATATCCCTTGGGGTGGTGGACCCCCAGGACGATACCCCGGAGGCATACCACCAAGGCCACCACCGGGAGGACCGCCACCCTCAGGAGGTGGGGGTGGTGGCGGAAGCAGTGGAGGTGGAGGCCCACACGGAGTAGACCCCAACGGAAGAGGGGACTATAACAAATTACAAGGACAGCCTCCTCCCATTTTCCGTGGAGACAGAAAAGCCACTGAAACTTTCCTAACTAAATGGGAATTGTACAGGGGGATGAACTGCCACACGCAGACCATGCGCGAAGCATACTCACGCACCATCCTCTTCCTCACTTTCCTGGAAGGGGATGACCTCAATGAATGGATCACCACCCACACAAGGTGGTTAACGCTGCAAATCGCAAACAGAATATGAGAAGATGACGAAAGGATATGGGAGGTGGTTTACCGGAGCTTTAAACGGCGATTTACAAATATGCTAGAGCAAGAACAAGCGCGGACGACGCTACAAGAGGGAATATATATGCAAGGAACGGACATTGACAAGTACGTGTCTCGATTCGAGGAATTAGTGCGGCGCGCTGGCTACCGGGCAGATTCGCCAATGGTGATCAATGTGTTCACCAAAGGACTCCCGCGCAAGCTGTACGAACAATGCTACACGCTCAACAACCTGCAAAGTTACGAGGGGTGGAAAGCAGCCCTCCTCAAGAGACAGGAGCAGTATATCCACCTGCAAAATCACTTTAACGAAGGAAAGAAGAACCTAGAGAAGTACCGAAACCGCTCCGGGAACCGAGGAGGATACTTCCCACCTCCACACCTCACGCACCCTGATGCAATGGATACGTCCGCTTGAGCCCGAGCAAGAGGGGGAGAAGTTGACAATAGTACCGCGGCAGTCGCAGGCTCCGAAGATATGAGCCCTAACAATTCAAGCTTCCAACCTTATACCCAAGGATCAAGGGGATGATACGTACCCAGAGGAGGATATGTCCAGCGACAAGGGGGGCAGCCCCGCAATACCAGGGGAGTACAATGTTACAATTGCCAGCGATATGGACATTTCAGTCGCGACTGCACACAGCCCCGAAAGCCACGACAAAGCCAACCACCACCAGCGCAAGTCCGCGCCACTACAAACTTATCACCACAACAAGAAGCGGCACAGGTGCTTCAAACAATCGCCAACAAGAGCGACGAAACCCAAGAATTGGTGATGAAAGGAATTTGGGAGCGGGAGGATTTTTCAAGCGCCTGAACCCGGCGGCCTGGGTGAGGGCAATACATTCTCGTGATGTTGTAATAGTAACTACGCGTTTCCGATCTATGCATATCCCAGTTTCAACTCGCACACATCACGCCATGGCCGACATAAAAGCACTAGTGGACAGCGGAGCCACCGACTGCTTTATGAATTACAAATTCACAAAACGAATGGGGTTGGGACTGGTTCCCCTGGAAAGACCACGAAAAATATGGAACATTGACAACATGGAAAACAAAGGGGGGTCCATCACTCATTATGTGGACCTTGACGTATGCACTAAAGGAATCCATAAGGAGATGAGGTTCCTCATCACGGACATTGGGAATGAAGATGTGGTGCTCGGATACCCGTGGCTGGCCACATTCGAACCAAAGTTCACATGGAGATACGCCACCATACACGAAGAAATGTTACCCATTGTGATCCGGTCCGTAAATCCGTGTATCACGTGTCAACCAATTATTGGCGCCGCTATCACAGGACCAACGCATGAAGAGCGAGAAAGTATCCTAGAGCAACTGGAAGAGCAGTGTAGTCTCCGAACTACGGCAACAGAGCTCGCAATCCAGGCACAGCAATACACGAAGGCGGCTGTTTTACCACCCCAATACGAACGATTTGCGAAAGTCTTCAGCGAAGAGGAATCGCACCGGTTCCCCCCAAAGTGTATATGGGATCACGCTATCGAATTGAAGCCAAACGCTCTGGCAGCGCTGGACTGCAAAGTATACCCGCTCACAAGGGCAGAAGACGAAGCCCTCCAAAAGTTTCTGAATGACGAGCTCAGCAAAGGGTACATCCGACCATCCAAATCCCCTTACACGTCACCCTTCTTCTTCGTCAAAAAGAAGGATGGGAAGCTTAGACTGGTACAGGATTATCGGAGGCTCAACGATGTCACTGTGCGTAACCAATACCCTCTTCCTCTCATTTCTGACCTCATCACGGACCTGAGCAATGCCGATATATATACCAAACTGGATATCCACTGGGGGTACAATAACATCCGCATCAAGGAAGGAGACGAAGAGAAGGTGGCGTTTAAGACGCGATATGGACTCTTTGAACCTACAGTCATGTACTTCGGACTCACCAATTCCCCGGCAACATTTCAGACGATGATGAACTTTATTTTCTGTGACGTTATACTGAAACACGAGCCGTTAGGCACCACCATTCACGTCTACATGGACGATATCGGTATCACCTCACGCACTGGACTTGAAGGCCACGTCGTGGCAATCAGCGACGTTCTCCAAGTAGCTCTCGATCATGACCTTTACTTCAAACCTGAGAAATGCGTCTTCCATGCCTCCTCCATGGATTACCTGGGGGTAATCCTTGAAAAGGGGGTGACTCGCATGGACCCTGCAAAAATTGCGGGCATTCGCGATTGGCTGACCCCTAAAACCGTTAAGGATGTCCGTTCTTTCCTCGGTTTTTGCAATTTTTATCGTGCCTTCATTAAAGGTTTCACCCATCATGCACGACCACTGAACACACTTACGAGGAAGAACGAAGAATGGAAGTGGGGACCAGACCAACAAAACGCGTTTGAAACTCTCAAAGCACGAGTCACGCAAGAGCCGATACTAGCCCACCCAGTGCTAACAGACCAATTCGAACTCAAAGTAGACACATCCGGATACATGATAGGAGGAGTCCTTCTACAACGAAAGGAGGATGGCAAGAAACACCCAATCGGGTACTTCTCCAAGACGTTGGACCCAGCTCAATGAAACTACCATGTCTATGATCTCGAACTACTCGCAATAGTAGAAGCGCTCAAACACTGGAAGCCCTTACTAGCAGGGTCCCCGCATGACATCATCGTCCATTCCGACCACGCGAACCTGCTATACTGGC
Source organism: Lactarius psammicola (assembly GCA_025769895.1). NCBI lineage: Eukaryota > Fungi > Basidiomycota > Agaricomycetes > Russulales > Russulaceae > Lactarius > Lactarius psammicola. The sequence continues at coordinate 2,368 of WTXK01000561.1, read as the reverse complement.
GTAGTCCCCAAAATATTAACAGATGAATAGCAAGGGAAGTAGTTGAACTATCCGAATACCCGATCAAGATTAAACATGTTGCAGGACGAGTGAATGGACGCGCTGACGCCCTCTCCCGAAGGAGTGACTACGACACTGGTGACAATGACAACCAGGATGTTATAGTACTCCCGGATCACATGTTCCTGCGAACATCAGCCACGACCATGATAGAACCTCCGGGACCAGGATATGCTCAAGATGAGGCCCAGATACAGCACTGGGTAAACACACATCGACTCATGAAGATTGATGGAGTATGGCTCAAGGAGGGGAGGCGCGTAGTGACCGGGGGAGTACTCGAAAAACGTGAAATAATTGACGCTCACCATCGTCCCCCAGTATACGGACACCCAGGCATGACGAAGACCGGCATGCTGGTGGCTAAACGGTACTTGTTACGCCCTAGCAGGGGCGTTGTGCAAAGGGTGGTTCAAAGGTTCGGAGTGTCTGGAAAGACACACACTAATAGATGAGCAAAGACGTCTATTGTCTGTGATGCTACGACTCTAGTAGTGTCTAATAAATGTTATGCACAATGTGCACAACTGACTTAGTGACAGGACACCTAGTCCGAAGTGTAAGACACTTCTCTACGCCTAATCTTGGTGGCGAACTAAGTCAATCTGGTGTGGCGTTGTTATAGTACAACTGCAAAGACTTTGAAGGAGGGTTTGACTCGATTAGAGTCGAGAGAGATGGTTCACAAGATGAGAGAGGGGCTGTTCACACCAAAGGTACGAAGGCAAAGTTGCTAGATTGCAAACGAAGCCAAGTCTGGCTTCCTACAGTATAAAGTACAAGTATATATAGTGCTCAAGTCACAAAGACGAACACACAAGGACAGACATATGTAAATGTTGTTATCTGAGGTTTTCTTATCTGAAGCACAAGACAATATGGAGTAAACCACATATGGAACAAGGGAGACACACCAATGGGGTAACAGAGATAACAAAACCGAAACAAAGGTAAGTGGATACATACATGGGAAAGAACTGAAGCGTCCGGATCATAACATCACCCCCTCTCTAAGTCCATCTTCCCTAAGATGCTTCAGGGTCAATGAGATCGTAGATGTCGCTGTTCTGATTGTCAAAGGAGGGGGAGCGAGTGGTGGAGCGACACTGATGGCGCTTGAGGAAATTGAAGGGTCCATATACCTCGCACTTCTTGCACTGCTCATACTTGGGGCAGTCGATGTTACGATTTCTTGCCTTGCGACGTACTGCTAAGGGGACTTCTCACCATTATCCCTGAAGTTGACGCCACGCGTCCCTCTATCCATGGATTCACATCTTTGCGACTCTTTCCCCTGGGTCATACGACCTGTCTCGATTCCCGCACGCCATGTACGTCATGGACAGCCTTATCTTTGTTTTCTTTGTCATTGTTCCCCTCGACGTCACCCTACACCCAGACCCCTCACATATCTGCCTTCATGGACAGCCTCGCTTCCTTATCTCTGACTTCCCTCCACACCTGACGTCCCTTGTGACCCCCTTCTTGACTGATAGGCATTACGCCTTTACTGTACACTGATTGATGTCTTCTATGATATGTTCTGCAATGACCCATGACTGAATACTATACGCCATGCATTGGCTGCCACTTGGTCCTCTGACCACCGCGTGTCACTGATAGTTGACCCAGACCCTAGTCTTATCTCTGACGCCATACGATACCTGTCGCGCCCATGCGTTCCTCATGGCGCCATCTGTTTACCTACTGTGTTGCCCTGTTGTTGTCTCTTTGGGGCTTGTACTAGTATATAGGTCGTAGTCGGACTGGCTTGTACAGCAGTTCTGACTTCTTGTGTAATACCACATCAGTACTCGCGAAACCGTCTTTGACTTGCCTTTGCGCTTAAGTCCCTTGCTCGCCTTCGTGCCTGAGCTCCAGTCTGCTCTGACTAAGGTCGATAAGCTCTCGAAGCTAGATCGACTCTTATTCATCACCGAACTGAGTCCTAACCGACTCGCTCTACCAGAACCCCTGACAGATTGACTTAGAAGTACACGTCGTACTTAACGCCCCTGTGGTGGCGTTACAGTCGATCTCTTTGTGTGCACCTTGAGAGAAGCACTTGCTGCACCAAGATGAAACTTGAGGGGCAGGCCACAGGCAGTCATTGGGCCAGTGTTCTTGACTGCCACATCGCCAGCAATACTTTGGCGTCTTGGGCAGTTGAAGGATAGGTGGTCTTCTGCTTGGCAGCGAAAACACAATCTACCTCCTGTGTTCTTCTTCTGCTTCTTGCCTCTTCGTCGTCCTCTTGTGGCCTTGGTTGAGGAGGGGATGGAGCCTTCTGGTTCGTCGTGGAGGATGG
>WTXK01000560.1:0-28686 GCA_025769895.1 Lactarius psammicola | reverse complement strand
TTTTTATCGACCACACGCCATGTACATATATACTCGAGCCTACACATTTCGCCATAGTATTTGTACCGCGTAGGGTATATATACAAGTTGAGAAAAAGTATTGAATAGTATCAGTATAGTAATATTAAGAACCCAAAACCCTATACACACGCACATCTAAGAGATTGACGGATGCATTGACATACCGTCAATGCGAAGGATGTGGAAAATGGTCTCCTGTACGCTAAGCCCGCAGTGACGGGATTTCTGGTGGAAGATCTAGGATAACTAGTTCGCGTGGACTGTGCGATTCACCGAGGGCGGTCATCGCGGGTGGGGAGGTAGAGGAAAGAGGAGGGGCGGATGCCGAAGTTTCGAGAGTGGGATGGGGTGTTGTGATACCTGAAGTGACGATGTCTCGTATTGCACCAGCAGTGGCTGGATCTGGTGAGGTAACAGAGATATTGAATGTTTCGATGGTTGCCTGATGAGCGGGGTGGAAGTTGCCAAGCGATGGCACATCGGTGAGGCTTTCAACGACGTGAAGTGGGGCAGGTATAGACGAGGTCGGCGCATTGGAACTGGAAAGGGGACCAGGGACCAGCACAGTGCTATCATGCAGGACAGTGCGAACAAAGCTTGTGGAGGCAGAGACGTCGTGAATATGGCCAGCGACGTTGCACACTGGATACGAAGATGGCCACAATAGGACCTGGTTATTATCCGTAGTGGAGACGGAGAATAGTGTTGGGGCAGAATCGATGTCTTGATGTAGAGCAATATAAACGCTACGGATTCGTCTGAGGATAGACGACACGGTTCCCCAATCGTTGTCATTCTGCGCTTTGAGGACGATTTGATTCCACAGAGCACAGAACTCGTGCTGCAGTTCAGGTGACGTGTCTTGTACGTTGAATTCGAGGCTGTGTCGAGAACTTCCGAAAAACCGTCCTTCGGCCAATACGATTTCTGGTAGTGGAAAAGTTGTTGGCGAGTGGTGTGAGTCAAGATGGCAAGTGACAGGCTGTCCCCATTTGTGGCGTAATTTCGAAGGACAGATTCCGGGACGCTCAGTGCATCGGAGGCGAGAACAAACCAAGAGTCATCATGCCGTTGCACCCTTGCGACAAGACCGGTAACGATAGCCAATGCAACTGATGCAGTGCCCTTGTCCCCACTGTTACCCCAGCCTCTCACAGTATGGCCGAACTCAACGGTTTGCAGCCCCCTACATCGATCGTCGAACAAGATGCTGCCGATAATCCGCTGACAGATGGGAAATTTTGCCGGATCAAGGGCCTTCGCGCAGATGATGGCTCGCTGGATTTTGACCGACTCGGGAAGTAAATTGGATGAGAATGTGCGGTCAAACAACCCCACCAATGCCGTCGAAAGTTTCTTCTTTTGATCCCAATTGAGACTGGGCAGAGGATCGTTGACCACTCTCGAGTTGCGGAAGCCAGGTAAGCCGGAAAAGAAGCGTTCTAGTTCGTGGTCTTCGTCCAAACAGTCGAACGTCCACATGAAGGCGCGTGTGTCGATCTCTGATCCTGAATTCAGAGCAGTTTCCTCGGCCGTCCTCTGCATGCCCTGCAAGACCAATTTGCGGTAACGGCTCCACATTCTCCGAAAGACTGGACGACGGTAGTGAATCGACAAATAGAACCATGAACGAAGCTGAGAGCCGACGTATGCTATCCCAAAAACAATGAGCCAGACCGATGACGAAAGTGATGTATAGTATGGGCTATCATGACGAAAGAGTGGCATGGATGTGATGCATCCGTACAGGGTCGTACAAACGCCGACCCATGACAACACCAACTTGAAAGTCGTGATATTGACATTGCATAGAAACACAACCAGGCCGGCGAAGAATAGGAACAGGGAAATGTGGAGAAGCGCGGGCAATGTTTCGACCGTCCATGGAAGGAGGAGCTTCTCGACCCCCTCAGCAAAGAACGCACGAATCCGTGCTCGCTTGTGTGGGCTGTAACGTGACTGAGTGAGCCTGAGATATCTTCGTGCCCATTGCTGCAACAACGTCGCGAGCAGAGCACAAGTAAGACTTATCACCAAGCTCATGAACCAAAGTGAGTTGACCCAGACGGCATACGTTGGTGGAGAGAATGGGGGTGGAGAAGAAGGGAGGGAAATATCAGATTGATTAAGGGCGGAAACAGTCTGATAGATATTTGCGAGATAGAAATTGGAGGTGTCCTGTGGGTTCGGTCGAATGTCCTGAATCGACACAGAGATTAAGGTTGCAACAGCAGCAGAGAATAAACCGGTCTATGACAATCTAGTCGGTATGATGCGCCAGATTAAAAGATAGAAACGCACAAATATAAGGATCCCATCGGCATCCGCTTTCCAGTTCTCGGCCATCTTCTTGTCCTCTTCCGTCGCCATTTCCATATACATTGAGAAGATAGGCCCAGAGCCGTCAACAAAGTTAGATGCACCCTGCAAGGCTTGATTCTGTGCTGATGGAGGTGGGTATTGGTTGTCATCTATTTGGGCGGATGGGGCAGGTGAGAATGGCGTGGGTAGAGCAAGGTAGAAGTAATGTATCTGTACCTATTCCCACGTTAGATAGATTGATAGTCTCATGATGTGCTCGGGACATTGAAGCTTATGGTGTGCCAGTGGGTGTAAGTTACACGATTGGTGACTTGGTCCTCACGCGGGCCGATACCATTTGGCTCTGTTGTGTTGGTTGAACAAGGCCTCACTCTACAGTCTATACCGTGACTGCAACGGCAACAAGAAATAGTAAAAATAGACGCCATCGCCATATTTGCGGAGGATACTTTCGAAGACCAGGTACATGGGATATTCAGTTGTTCTCTGCGTCTAATTCAGGGCGAAGCACGGATCGCCGAGCTCGCAAGGTACATCTCGTTGGGCAGACCAGAACCGGAAAACGCACCTTCCGTTCCATCGATTCGACAGAGGTTTGCGGTCGAGGATGGTCAAAATTCTCTATCTAGCGATGTTGCGGGGCGAAGGGAGGCCTGTCGTATTTGGGAATGTCAAGGCTTCAACGCGCTCCTACAACATCTCGCCCTCCGTCTCCCGGTCTACAACGCGCTCCTGGACATCGCCAACACAAAAGCCAAGCTCCACGTGCTGCAGGTCTCCCTGCCCGACGTCCACAAGTAGCCAAAGGAGTGGGGGACCACGCCCCTAGAGAAGTGCGTTTGCTTAGGGCACATCTCGACGTCGTTTTCAATGAGGGACTGTGGTACGTTCTCTGCCTCTTCGCTTCACCTGCTCACGCATTCCTGCTCTCTCTGCGTAGAGACGTGACCTACCTACTACGAGCTCGCACACGTCCGCTCGCTAGACCCCACATCGCAGGGCGGCTCAGCTCGCAGCGCTCAATGCGATCACCATTGCCCTGTTCGGCCAGGCCATCTTCGACATTGAGCCGTTCTTCAAGCCCTGACATGGTCCTCGCTGCGCAAGCGGACCCGCTCTTCACACTCCTCGCATAGTCCTAAGTAGCGGTCTGGACGACCCGCACGCCTGGCAGCACACGCACGCGGACATAAGTGGGGAATATGGTACGTCCGCGACAAAAGTCGGGCGTTTAATCATCGACAGTAAAGTCTTCCCTCCGCCCCCCTACCAAACCCTTTCTTTTTTTTTCTTCCTAGAGAATGACCCCGCATTGGTGCTGTCATAAATACAAAAGTGATCCACGCTGGCTTGTAAGCGGGAAAGCTCACGCAGATGTTGCGGGCGCAGCATTCGGTCCACAGGAATGGGCATTGTTGGTCGGGCGCCTCGCGGGGTGGCGCGTCTTTCTCACGGGCGCGATTGACCTTGTTGATTTCGCCACGCCATAATGGGGGCAGGCAGTCACATCGGCGGTGGTGCGGTCAGCGAATTAGTCAGAGACTCTTGTCATGGGATGGTGTTCCCACGTCGATTTCAAGCGTGCACATAGATCTGTTGTTCTCGAGGTCAACGTTCTCTCTCGACCACACGTCATGTAGTATCGACTCCGCCAGATGTTCGACGCTGCTCTCAACAAAAGATCCAAATAGCTAGTATTAGCGGACGCGGGGAGATAGAGGTGGCTACCTAGGTGCACGCAGAGACTTCCGCATCACTGCCATGTACGCCCATCAGCCCGGACTGGGTCAAGGAGACGGTTGAGACCCTTCACCCATCTTGCCTCCCTCTACACATATTTCGCCACGGCAATTATAATTGGACAGTATATACAGAAATGAAATAAAAGTATAGAATAGTGTCAGTATGGCGATATCGAGAACCCAACGAATATATACCCTATCGCACGTGCACATCTAAGAGATCAGAGGACACCCTAAACAATGTCATACCGGCGATGCGAGGCATGCGGAGGATCATCTCCTGAAAGCTCGGCATTGGGTTCCCACAATGAACGACCAGCGACGGCTACATCCGAATCAGCAACCGATGGCAGTGACGGGGATTGTAGTGGATGTTCTAGCGTGCTTGCGTGGATTGCGTGATTCACCAAGGGGAGGTCAAGAGCGTCGGTTTCCTTACACAAACCAGGCTTCGGGCCACCATAGTCTTCGGCAGCAGCAGCACCCAGATCAGGTGCAGAGGTCGGTCCTGGAGAAGCACTAGGAGCAATGGTGACTATCATCGAGCGATGAGATTCTGAGCAAGAAGGTCAGAGGTCAGATCGAGTGATGGGCGAGTGTGAAGACAGCGGCGGACCTGTGGGAAATATGTTGTTGAGAACTAGATGAGAAGAAGCCGAAGACGGGAGGTTTGGGGGATCGGAGGGCGCCAGGAGGTGTGCGTTGTGCTGGGGGTCAACGGCAGCGGGTGGGAAAGTAGAGGAAAGAGGTTCGGATGTGGGGATTGTGATACCTGAGGTGATGATGTCGGGCACTGTATCAGCTAGAACCGGTGGAGTAACGGGAATGGTTGTCTGATGAGCGGGGTAGGGGTTGTCGAGCGATGGCACATCTGTGAGGCTTTCGACGACATGAAGTAGGGCAGGTATGGATGACGAGGGCGCATCAGGACTGGTAAGGGAAGCAGGAGGTAGCACAGTGTTATCAAAGGTTGTGAGGGCAGAGTCTTTGTGACTATGGCCAGCAACGTTGCACAGTGGATACGAGGATGGCTCCCCCAGTATGTGATCCTGATCGGTAGTGCGGACGGAGAATTGTGTTGGGGCGGAATCAGTGTCCTGATGTAGCGCGATGTAAATGTCGCGAATCGGTCCCAAGGCACAGAATGCCATGAATTGGTGGTTGTTATTCTGTACTTCTCGAACGATTTGATTCCAAAGAGCGCAGAACTCATGCTGAAGATCAGGTGACGTATCTTGTACATCGAATTTCGAAGCTACTTTTAGAACTTCCGAGAAACTGTTTTTTGGCCAGTGCGATTCCCGGAAATGGCTAAATTGCTGACGAGTGACGTAAATTAAGATGGCTAGGGATAGGCTGTTACCATTTGCGGCGTAGTCTCGGAGGACAGCTTCCGGGACGCCCAGTTCGTCGGAGGCGATAGCAAACCAATGGCCATCACGCCGTTGTGCCCTTGCAATAACACTGGAAACTATGGCTGAGATTACACTTGTCATTTGTACGTCCTTGCCGTTATCCCAGCCTCTTATAAGACGCGCAATTCCAGCAGATTGCACTGGCCCATACTGGTCTTGGGACACAATTCTGCTGAGAACCCACTGAAATTCTTGGGAAATGTCCGCTGGATCGATGGCCCTTGCACAGATGACAGCTCTCCGAGTTTTGACTGGATCGGGCAACAAATCGGATGAGAAAGTGCGATCCGATAATCCGATTAACGCTTGCAAGAGCTTCCACTTTTCCTCGTAAGTGAGACTGGGCAGAGGATCGTTGACCACTGTCGAGCTGCGAAAGCCGAGTAAGCCAGAAAAGAAGCGCTCCAGTTCGTGATCTTCGTCCAAACTGTCGAACGTCCACAGAAAGGCGCGAGTATCGATCTCCGATGGTGAATTCAGAGCAGTTTCCTCGACTGCCTTCTGCATGCCCTGCATAAGCAATTTGCGATAACTTTCCTCCAGGATTAGGAAGTGATCCGAGGCTCTATCGAAGACCCCATCCACAGCTCCATACCGAACGTAGACCAACAAGGTAAACCACCGAAGAACCCTGTGGATGACATATGGTATCCCAGTAACAACGTGCCATGCCGGCAGTGAGAGTGGTGTGTGGTATGGGCTGTCATGATGAAAGATCGGCATGAACGTGATGCACCCGTACAGAGCCGTGCATACGCTGACCCATGACAGCACAATCTTGAAAGCCGTGAGATTAACGTTGCATAGGAACACAATTAGGCCGGCAAGGAACAGGGAAAGGGAAAGATGTAGCAGCGTGGGCAATGCTTCAACCGCCCACGGAAGGAGAAACTTGTCGACCCCTTCAAAGAAGAACGCACGGATCCGTGCTCGCTTGTGTGGACTGTAACGTGGTTGAGTCACCTTGAGGTATCTTCGTGCCCACTGCTGTAGCAACGTCGCGAGTAGAGCACAGGTAATACTGATCACCAGGCTCAAGAACCAAAGTGAATTCACCCAGACGGCATACGTTGGTGGGGAAAAGGGAGGTGGGGAAGAAGGGAGGGAATTATTGGATTGATTAGGGTCGGAAACGGTCTGATAGATATTCGCGAGGTAGAAGTTGGAGGTGTCCTGTGGATTCGGTCGAATGTCCTGAATCGACACAGAGATTAAGGTTGCAACAGCAGCAGAGAATAAACCGGTCTATAGGAGATGAGTCTGGGAAGTAGTGCATAGAATTGGAAGGTAGTGACGCACAAAGATGAGAATCCCATCAGCGTCCGCTTTCCATCCTTCGACCATCTTCTTGTCTTCTTCCGATGCCATTTCGACATACATTGAGAAAATGGGCCCGGAGCCATCGACAAAGTTTGACATTCCCGGTGGCACTTGAGTCGGTGCCGAACTGGGGTAGATACTGGGGGTCACCTACGAGGGTGACAGTAGCGAGTGAGAACAATGAAGATAGTCGAGCAGGAGTAAGGTACCTGTGCCAGGGTCAATACCTGCCTCCGAGTCGGTTACGGCGGCAGGAGCTCGGGACATTGAAGCTTTGCGTGAGTCGATTGTGGGGGATACGATGCGGCAGGGTGGAGGGTGTTAGGAGTAACAGCCTTACTGTAAGCTAGTTGTAAAGCCACGATGCGATACACAGGGTCAAGGGTATTCCGCTTGCATAGGATTGATCGAACCGCAAGCGCCCAATACTTAATAGCGCTCAATATCAATCAATTTGTGCGCTTTTCTAAGATGGTTTTGCATTGCGTGATAGAATCAAAAGGGCCAACTACCGTAAGCAGTAAAAAAAAGATACAAGTAAGATTGAGAAAAACCCTATCATACACACCTCCTGCTCCTCGAATCGTGATTACAGTGGTACGACTCCTTTCCCCCCCATCGACGCGACCGGGATGGCTATAGCTGCTGGCACAGACTCCTGTTTTCTGTTTGCACGGGGTTGATCTCCTCAAGCAGGGCGAGCCGCTGCGCCTGCTCGCGCTCCGACACGGCGTTGACTGTACGAGGTTCCCGAGCTGGCAACGCCCGCGCGGACAGCGTCGTCGTTCGCCTCAGTTCAGGGTCTCGGCTTGCTCCGCAGTGCGCTGCACCACTGCGGGCTTTCTCCGCAGCCGGCTGCTCGACCTACTCCTGACTATCGACAAAGCAAAAACCCTCTTCAACTCCCACGGTGCGCGAATATAAGAGCGAGGGAGGGAGAAGGGAGGTGCGTACAAACCGTCCGAATGCGCGAGCTGCTCCTCGAGCGTGCGCTCCTGGCGCTGGTACGGCTCTGGATGAGTGTGTCAATGAGCACATGAGAGACTCAGTCGGACGTGACGCTGGTGTAGTCTTTCAGATGCTTAATGCGCCGTCGCATGATTTGTAGATGGGGAGTCTGGCGGAAGTGAAGCTGTGAGGTACATGTTTATCGGCTCGAGATGTGTTGGACTATATGGATCTGTATATTTTCTGCCGTGAGCGGGTAGACTCCAAACACTTATTGGTACACATTTGGTCAGACGTCCGATGTTCTTCTCCATTGGAAAGTAAGGGCGACGTACCTCGGAAAGCATCTTCATCTCCTATGTGGGTGAAGGATGTCGAGCCACCATGTATATCCCTCAAAGCCGGCGTCGGTAATCAGAGGAGGTTTATGTACAACTCTACTGTTTCCAACTTGTGGTATCTTCGCATCTTCGCGGTTGGAGCGTGAGGAGGACGATGTCAGTTAGGACCCCGGCCCGCCGATTCCGGGAAATATGTCTTCCAAGGACTCGTCTGCACAGGGAGTTCGATCAGACTCAGTGCGTGAATGGTTGTGCTCAATGCGTTGGAATTGAAAGAAAATCTGTATGGTCTGTTGTGACCAACCGATTCGACAATGGTGCCTGGAGGGTCAGCACACGAAGGAACGACAGAATGGATGATCGGTCCCGGCGGACAACGACGCAGGTGGCGCCCCAGGTAACCATTCGAACAATGCCATCTTCCCGCACCCATGACGTCATGGCATCGCATTGCTCTGGCTCAGTTTGCGGGTCCATTGGGTTGAAAGGACGGGAAATGGTTGGGGACCTTCGAGCGGTGACCTCGGCGTTACTGTCCTGGGATGAGCTGCGAAATCGTATTGGAGAGTTGTCATGGCCGCTGTGGATTGACCTTGGGGAGGAGGAAATGGGCGGGTCATTGGTTGAAGCCATCGGAACAACAGAATCGGAAACTGTCTTTACATGAGAAGGGTAGCTTCGAAGAGAAAAACTACGCACACAAATAGAACCCAAAGGCTCGATGACTGAGAATAAGAGAAGGTTGCAATGCCGACAATAGTCAATTGGCAAACGTAGGCACCGGATGGGTGAGATAGAGCGAAAATCGTTGGTTCTTATGGGACCAATAGGCAGTATCGGCCTCCAGTTCCACACTCCAAGTTTGACGTCGACTGACGCACGAGACAGGCCGCAGTAAGTTAGTCTTGTTCCCAACCGTTTACCGAGAGTGTGCGCTGTGCAGGGAGTCGATGGATTACTAAGGAAATATGTAATTGGTAGATTGGAGAAGATACACGTGACCGAAGAGTCCGCTCATCTCTTCAACACCCTCGAGAACCTGCCGTCCGTTTTCCGGTCTACAACGTGCTCCCAGACCTCGCCAGCACGAACGACGAGCTACATGTGCTACAAGTATCCCGCGCCAACGTCGAGAGTGGGAGATCACGCCGTCAGGGAAGGGCACTTCTTTGGTGTGCCTTGCGATGTCTTTTCCAAAGCAAGGCAGCCGTACGTCCTCTGCCTCTCTCTTCGCTTCACCTGCTGATGCGCTTCGCTCCCCGTGCATATACATACAAGCTCATGCACGTCCGCTCACTAGACCCCGCATTGCAGGCAACACGGCTTGCTGTGCTCGACGCAATCGCCACGGCCCTGTTTGACCCGATCATCTTCGACTTTGACCCGCATTTCAAGCTCGAAGAGGCCCTCGCTGCGTAAGCCGCATGCGCTCCTCGGATATTCCTCATTGGTGGGCCGGACGACCTGCACGCCGCAAACACCACCGGGGAATACGGTACGTGTCATGTCCGCGACCCGAGTCGAGCGCTGGACCATCGATGGTAGCTTTCCCGCGCCGGCTTATTAACGGCCAAGCCCACACAGACGTTGTGCACGTATTCGGTCCGCAGGAAACAGCGCTGTTGGTCAAGCGCCTCGCTGGGTGGCGTGCCCGGCCTTGTCGACGGCAGCAGCATTCGCTCGACCACATGTCTTGTACATGCCTACTTGTGCTCACTGACCCTTTAGGTAGCTTGCCACGAGTTCCCTGTAACTCACACTACCTTCCTGCAGCATCCTTGTTCCCCAACTTGGATTGACTCTGCAAGAAGCTCGACGCTGCTCCCAACAAGAGACATGAGTAGCCAGTATTGTATTCCCAGACGCTATCGACGCTGAGGAGATAGAGATGGCTACCCAGATGCACGCAGAGGCTTCTGCGTTGCTGCCATTACGCTCATCGGCCTCGTAATAGGTCAAGGGGAAGGTTGAGACTCACCTACGTTTTCCCTCTCTACTCGAGATATAACACATATTTCGGCACGGTATTTCTACTGTATTAGGACAGTAAGTATTAGGAAAGTGATATCAAGAACATAACAGGAACATATCCCCTATCGTCTAAGTGGTTGAGGGACGTGTCAAACGATATCATACCAGCCATGCGAAAGATGGAGGGTGATCTCTTGTACGCTCGGTGTAGGACCCCCGCAGTGAAGGACCTGCTAAGGCTACGCATTACCTTACGTCTCTTTAAATGTCCGATATCTGGGTAGCTTACAGACCCGGAAAGACAAATAGATTTTTTTAATTAAAAAAGAGTATATACCCTATCGCACACGCACATTTAAGAAATCAGCGGAAGCGTTAAACGATATCATACTGGCGATGTGAAGCATGCGGAGGGTCATCTCCTGAAAGCCTAGCACTTGGTTCTCACAATAAACGACCCGCGACGGCTACATCCAAGTCAGCAACCAATGACAGTGATGGGGATTGTAGTGGATGTTCTAGCGTGCTTGTGTGGATTGCGCGATTCACCGAGGGGAGGTCAAGAGCGTCATTTTCCTTACACAAACCAGGCTTCGGGCTACCATTGTCTTCGGCAGCAGCACCCAGATCAGGTGCGGAGGTCGGTCCTGGAGAAGCACTGGTTGCGGTGGTCACTACTATCGAGCCATGAGATTCTGGGAAAGACAGTGAGAGGTCGGGTCGAGTGATGGGCGAATCTGAAGACAGCAGCCGACCTATAGGAAGTGTGTTGTCGAGAACTAGATCAGAAGCCGAAGACGAGAGGTTTGGGGGATCAGAAGGCGTCAGGAGGTGTGCGTTGTGCTGGAGGTCAATAGCAGTGGGTGGGAAAGTAGAGGAAAGAGGTGGTTCGGATGTGGGCGTTGTGATACCTGAGGCGACGATGTCTGGCGTTGCACCAGTGATGGCTAGACCTGGTGAGGTAACGGGAATGGTTGCCTGATGAACGGGGTGGAGGTTGTCGAGCGATGGCACATCTGTGAGGCTTTCGACGACATGAAGTAGGGCAGGTATGGATGAGGAGGGCGCATCAGGACTGGTAAGGGAAGCAGGGGGCAACACGGCGTTATCAAAGGTCGTGAGGGCAGAGTCTTTGTGAATATGGCCAGCAACGCTGCACAGTGGATACGAGGATGGTTTCCACAGTATGCGATCCTGATCGGTAGTGGAGAGGGAGAATTGTGTTGGGGCAGAATCAGTGTCTTGATGTAGCGCGATGTAAATGTCGCGAATCGGTCCCAAGGTACGGAACGCCATCCACCGGTAGCCATAATTCTGCACTTCTCGAACGATTTGATTCCAGAGAGCGCAGAACTCGTGCTGAAGATCAGGTGACGTATTTCGTACATCGAATTTCGAAGCTGCTTTTAGAACTTCCGAGAACCTGTGTTCTGGCCAGCGCGATTCCCAGTAATGACTAAATTGCTGGCGAGTGACATAAATCAAGATGGCAAGTGACAGGTCATCACCAGGTGTGGCGTAATCCCGGAGGACAGTTTCGGGTATGCCCAGTTCACTGGAAGCAAAAATAAACCAGGAATCGTTGCGCCATTGCGCTCTTGCAATGATACCGGTAGCTATGACTTGTGCGGGCAAAACATCACCTTCGTAGCTGCTATTTCCCCAGCCTCTTGCAATATGGCCGAATTCGGCCGTTCGAAGTACCTTAAATCGATCGTCGAACACGATTCTGTTGACAAACTGCCAACATTCATCGGGAAATGTTGCTAGATCGAGGGCCTTGGCGCAAATGATGGCTCTCCGGCTCTTGACAGGCTCGGGAAGTAAATCAGATGAGAACGTGCGGTCAAGAAACCCTATCAGTGTTTCAGAGAGCTTCCTTTTTCCGTCTTCGGTGAGACCGGGTAGAGGATCGTCAATGACTTTGGAGCTGCGGAAGCCAGGTAAGCCAGAAAAGAAGCGTTCAAATTCATGGTCTTCGTCCAAACTGTCGAACGTCCACATGAAGGCGCGGGTATCGATCTCCGATGGGGAGTTCAGAGCAGTGTCCTCGATAGTCTTCTGCATGCCCTGCATAAGAAATTTGCGATAACTTTCCTTCAGGTTCATGAAGAGATCCGAGGCTCTATTGAAGGCCCCACCCGCGGCTCCATACCGATAGTAAACCGACAAGGTAAACCACCGAAGAGCCCCATAGATGACATATAGTATTCCAGTAACAATGTGCCACGCCGGCAGCGAGAGTGGTGTGTGGTATGGGCTGTCATGACGAAAGATCGGCATGAACGTGATGCATCCATACAGAGCCGTGCATACGCTGATCCATGACAGCACCAACTTGAAATTCGTGAGATTAACATTCCATAGGAATACAGCTAAGCCGGAAAGGAACAGGAAAAGGGAAAGATGTAGTAGCGTGGGCAATGCCTCAACCGCCCACAGAAGGAGAAACTTGTCGACCCCTTCAAGGAAGAAAGCACGCATCCGCGCTCGCTTGTGTGGACTGTAACGTGGCTGAGTCACCTTGAGGTATCTGCGTGCCCACTGCTGTAGCAACGTCGCGAGTAGAGCACATGTAAGACTGATCACCAGGCTCAAGAACCAAAGTGAATTCACCCAGACGGCATACGTTGGTGGAGAGAAAGGGGGTGGGGAAGAAGGGAGGGAATTATTGGATTGATTCGGGTTGGAAACGGTCTGATAGATATTTGCAAGATAGAAGTTGGAGGTGTCCTGTGGATTCGGTCGAATGTCCTGAATCGACACCGAGATCAATGACGCGACAGCAGCAGAGAATAAACCAGTCTATAGGAGATGAGTCTGTGAAGCAGTGCGTGAAATTGGAAGATAGTGACACACAAAGATGAGAATCCCATCAGCGTCCGCTTTCCATCCTTCGGCCATCTTCTTATCTTCTTCCGAAGCCATTTCGACATACATTGAGAAGATAGGCCCGGAGCCATCGACAAAGTTAGACGCTCCCGGAGGCGCTTGAATAGGTGCCGACTGGGGTGGATACTGAGGGTCACCTACGAGGGTGACAGTGGCGGGTGAGAACAGTGAGGATAGAGCCGAGCAGGAGCAAGTCACCTGTGCCAGGGCCAATACCTGCCTCCGGATCGGTTACGGCTGGAGGAGCTCGGGACATTGAACTGTTTGCGTGGGTCGAATCTGGAGAGTAAGATGTGGTGGTGTGGAAGATGTTAGAAGTACAGTTACTTGTAAAGTGCCACGGGGCGATTCACAGGGTCGAGGGTGTTCCCCTTGCACAGGTTCGACCGAACCACAAGCGCTCGATGCTCAATTTGTGCGCTTTCGTAAGTCGTTTTTTGTTTGGCAGAAAGTCAGCGACTGTAAGCAGTAAGGGATTGTCGCAAAAAACGAAACTGTATAAGTACATTGCTGGCTTTTCTCGACAACATTTACGGGAACCATGCCCCAGACTCTCACCACAACGCGCTCATGTGAGCCCCCGCCGATCGGAAACATTGATCCCGACTCAAGCGCTATTGAGACGCTCAACGCGAATCTCAACGAGGGACACATCCTGCTAGTTGTCGTAGGTGGTATCGCTTGAGAGTAAGAAATGGTTACCCAGGTGCACGCCGACGCATTCGTCTCACTTCCAAGCGTCGTCATCTGCCCGCAGTGGCTCAAAGTGAAAGATTGAGAACCCCTCATCATACGCACCTCCTGCTCCTGGAACTGTGATTACGGCGATATCCCTCCTTCCCCCCATCGACGCTACCGGAATGGTTATAGCTTCTGGTGCAGACTCCCGTTTCTGTTTGCACGAGGTTTATCTCCTCGAGCAACGCAAGCCGCGAGCTGGAGCACACGCCCGGACAGCGTCGGGTACGCATTGGCGAGCTGATGCAGCGTCCCGGCCTGCTCCAAAGTGCGCTCCTCCACTGCGAGCTTCTCCGTGGCCAGCTGCTCGTCCTACTCCTGTCTGTCTCCTGCGGTGCGCAAAACATAAGAGCAAGGGGGTGAGAAGGGGGGCACAGGAAACCGTCCGAACGCGCTAGCTGCTCCTCGAGTGTGCGCACCTGGCGCTGGTACAGCTCTAGATGAGCGGGCTAAACCTATGGTTGGTGTCATCAGATACGTAGGAGATCCAGTCGGACATGACGTCGATGTAGTGTTTAGTAGGTTGCTTGATGCGCTGTCGCACGTTTCGTGGAAGGGGATTCTAGCGGAAGTGAAAATATGAGGGCGGTCTGTTTAGCAACGGAGAGTACCTCACGGAAGTATTCCCTCACATTACAGAACACGACGAGGTACATGTTCAATGGCTCGAGATGTGTTGGACTGTACGGGGCTCGCGCCAAGTCACGCCGTTCTGTGAATTACCTCAGCGGATTCACATTACTCCGGAAACAGACGCGAGATAATATATTCGGAAGAGCTCGATCTTCTCACGCACTTCCTCCATCTGGGTGTAAGCGGGTGAGTCCCAAAGACAAACACATTTGATCAGACGTCCTCCTCCATCGGAAAGTAAGAGCGATGTACTTTAGAAGGCATATTCGTCTCCTTGTCAGTAGGTAAAAGGATGTCAAGCCGCCATGTATGTCCCTCAAAGTTAGCGTCGGGGGGCTTATGAACCTCTCTACCGTTTCTGACATGTTCGCCATTGGAGTGGGAGAAGGGTAATGTCAGTTGAGGCCCCAACACTGTTCCCCATCATGCAGACACCCCATAATCTGTATATGCCACTCACCCCGCGCCAACTTGGGTGCGTGCTTGCATTCCTATACACGTCGACGCACTCAACTCCGATAGTCCCCGAATTCGATTCTCACTAACATACACACGTCCTCAACTCCTCACACGTCCTGACTGGATTGTAGTAAGAAATCTTCCTTCTGAGTTTAGGCGTCATGCCACCCATTCCCCACTGCCTTGTTCGTCTGACCACGCACCGATTCTACACGACACTTCGCCACACCGGTTCCCAATCCTTTGGACGCCGACCCCTCTGAATGTCATCAACAGCCATCGCTTCCTGCTACTCCGGGGTTCGGCACCGACGGAGCTCCCACTATGGGTTAATATGATGATGTAGGTATGGTAATCGCCCCGACTCGGAGCACCATGATGATTAGCACCCATCCCAGTCTCAAAGGTGGCTGCGGCGTGTCCCCGTATCATTATTACACATATTTTTCTGTACTATCCGTAACTTGTAAGTATGATGACTTATATACATCAGAAAATCCCGAGACAAGATTACTATGGTGGTGGGGTCGAGGGCCCAACGAGAACGTATATTCTATCATAAGGGATGCGTTACACCATATCAAACTGGCAATGTGAAGGGTGCGAAAAGCGATCTCCTGGATCCTCGGCACTAAGAGAGCGCCATGAAGGACCCACGATGGCTGCGTCAGGATAATGATGGTGATGGCAACTGCGATGGAATATCTGGGGTGGTCATAATATTTTCCCGAATCGCCGAAGGGGGGTCAAGAGTGTCCTCTTCCTTGTGCAATGCAGCCTTCGCGCCACTCTCTCCCTCGACAGAAGCACCCAGATTCGGTGCAGAAGACTGCCGTGGATGAGACCTGCCCGGAGCGGCGGGAGCTAGCAGCGATGAATGAGATTCTGGTGAAGAAGATGCGTGGTCAGATCTAGTCATGGGAGAACCTAACGACAACTACGGACCTGTAGGCGGCATATCGTCGATAACAGGAGTGCGAAAAGGGAGCGATGAAACATCTAGAACGTCTGTAGAAAGACGGTTGTATGCGATGTCCTGAGCGGCAACGATACCAGGTGGGGAGGTTGAGGTCATTGAGGTAGACGTAGGGGTGGACGCCGAAGGTTCAGGGGTGGATAGGGGAACCGTTATTGTGGAGGTGTCGATGCCACTTTGTATCGCATGAGCGGTGACTGGGTCCTGGGAAGTGGCAGGAATGCGGAGGTTTTCACTGGCCGTCTGATGAACAGGGTGTAATAACCTTGGGAATAACCCTGGAACGTCTATAGCGTGGTCAAGTGGTGGCACATCCATGATGTTTTCGTCGACATCAAGCCCATCAAGTGGGGCAAGTACAGACGAGGGAGGCGTGTCGGGACCAGTGATGGAAGCAAGGGTCAGGGCAGCGTTATCGTGCAGGACGGTGGGAGCAAAGGATGTGGAGGCAGAGTTATCACGAATATGGCCAGGGACGTTGCACACTAGATACGAGGACGGCTCCCACAGAATGCCGTCCCAATCATCGGTGAAAGTAGAGAATCTTGTTGGGGCAGAATTGGTATCTCGATGAAGAACGAGGTAAATGTTGCGAATCGGCCTGAGGATATTCCACGTGATCCTTCGCGGTAACCACCGTTCGTTTTCATCCCGTGCTTTGAGAACGATTTGGTTCCAGAGAGCACAGAACTCGTGCTGCAGTTCAGGTGACGTATCTTTGACATCGAATTCAGAAGCTGCTCCTAGAACCTCCTCAAACCTGTGCACTGGCCAGGACGATTTGCCGTAATGGCTAATTTGGTGGCGAGTGATCTGAATCAAGCTAGCAAGTGACAGGCTGTTACCATGTGCGACATAGTCTCGGAGGTCAGCTCCTGGGATGCCCAGTTCATCAGGGGCGGAAATGAGCCAAGCGTCACCGCGCCGTTGTGCTCTTGCAACAATAGTGGTAAATATGGCTTGCGCAACAGATCCAGTTTCTAGGTCTCCATCACCGCGGCCCCAACCCCTCATGACACGGACAAATTCGGCGGCTTGCGGTCCCCTACGTTGATTTCCAGACATGACTCTACGGAGGATATCCCAATATGCATAGGGAAATTCCACCGGATCAAGGGCTTTCGCACAGATGATAGCTCGGCGGTTTTTAACTGGCTTGGGAAGCAAATCGGATGAGAATGTGCGGTCAAACAACCCGATCAACGCCGTTGAAAGCCTTCCCTTTTCCTCTGAAGTGAGACTGGGCAGAGGATCGTTGATGACTTTGGAGCTGCGGAAGCCAGGTAAGCCGGAAAAGAAGCGCTCCAGTTCGTGATCTTCGTCCAAACTGTCGAACGTCCATACGAAGGCACGAGTATCGATCTCCGGTGGTGAGTTTAAAGCAGTTTCCTCCGCTGTCTTCCACATGCCCTGAAAGAGTATTTCGTGCCAACGACCCCTGATTCTCCAAAGGACTGGACGACGATAGTAAAGCGACAAAGAGAACCACAAACGAACCTGAGAGCCGATGAATACTATCCCAATAACGACAAGCCACACCGACGATGAAAGCGATGTATAGTATGGGCTATCATGACGAAAGATTGGCATGAATGTGATGCATCCGTACAGGGCCGTGCAAACGCCGACCCATGACAACACCAACTTGAAAATCGTGATATTGACGTTGCATAGGAAGACAATCAGGCCGGCGAAGAATAGGAACAAGGAAATGTGGAGAAGCGCGGGCAATATTTCGACCGTCCATGGAAGGAGAAGCTTTTCGACCCCCTCAGCAAAAAACGCACGAATTCGTGCTTGCTTGTGTGGACCGTAACGCGACTGAGTGCGCTTGAGATATCTTCGTGCCCACTGCTGCAGCAACGTCGCAAGCAGAGCACAAGTAAGACTGATTACCAAGCTCAAGAACCAAAGTGAATTGACCCAGACGGCATACGTTGGTGGAGAGAATGGGGGTGGGGAAGAAGGGAGGGAATTATTGGGTTGATTGGGGTTGGAAACGGTCTGATAGATATTTGCAAGGTAGAAGTTGGAGGTGTCCTGTGGATTTGGTCGAATGTCCTGGATCGACACCGAGATCAACGACGCAACAGCAGCGGAGAATAAACCGGTCTATGACCATTGAGACAATGCAAAGCACCAAATTAAAGGATAGAGACGCACAAATATAAGGATCCCATCGGCGTCCGCTTTCCAGTTCTCGGCCATCTTCTTGTCTTCTTCTGTCGCCATTTCCATATACATTGAAAAGATAGGCCCGGAGCCATCGACAAAGTTAGATACACCGTGCGATCCTTGATTCTGTGCCGGCTGGGGAGGATACTGGTAGTCACCTACATTGGCGGCGGGGGTAGGTGAGAATGGCAAGGACAGAGTTATGAGGGAGTGTGATACCTGTACCAGATCCTGCGTTGGGTACGTTGGTAGCCTCGTGAGGAGCTTGGGACATTGAATACTATGGTGTGAGTCGATTGTGGAAAGTACAATTTGGTGGGGCAGAACCTGGTAAAACGTGTTACGGCCAGAGTGACGCAGCTAGTAGTACTGCCCCTAGCCAGTTGCACAGCATCCAACAGGCGATACCTGGTTTTGACCGAACCGCAAGTGCCTGATGCTCAACAAGTTGTCGTTGCTAAATAGGCTTCAATTCTCAAATTGTGTGTTTTCATAAGTATTTTTGCGTTGCGTGGTAGAAACAGGGGTGGTCAACCTGACGCGAAGACCTCTTCTATAAGCAGTGAGGGATTGTTGCAAAAAATGACGGACATAATATAGTAGTGGACATTTTGTGTGGACGGAATATCGATTAGCGCTGAACTCAAACCGATTCAGTTTTGTAACCATAACCCTACCGTCCTCGTTTCTAAGTCCGCATGTCAAAATTGAACGCCTCTTGTCTCCATTAACAGTTCTGTATACCTGGCTCTTCTTTGCTACTATTTCCAGGCAGCGTCCGGGGAAAGGGTTGTGCTGAGGCTCCAGGGAAGCTCAAGAGTCAAGATCAGGGAATGTGAAGGGCCAAATACCAGTCCGACCCTTTACTCTCAGTAACTCCCTCTCGCAAGCTTTTTGTATCAAAGTCATTCCTTGCGTACGCTGCGCTTGAACAATTCACCCATGCGGACCTCCCACGCCTCATTCGTAATACGGTCCATGCTTCCTACCTCTGGTAGGTGTCGACGAACCTCCGCAGCGCCCACCAAGCACGCACACGCACATTCATCGTGACCTTTAAGTTTGTAACGCATCCAAGGTACAGATACCTTCGCTGTACGACTCTCGTCCTCGCCACGCCGTGTCGTCTTCTAGCCTGCTCCACACGACTAGACCACATACGCACGCTTTCCACACCATTTATTTGGTACTTCGTGGAGGTTGAAACGGCCCTTGGTTTTTTGAGGTAGATAGACGGAAGATGTCTCAATAATGGCAGAGGGTTCTTTCGAAGGCCAGGTACGTGGATGCTCGGTCGTCCCCTGGCTCTAATTCAGGGCGAAGCACAGATTTCCGAGCTCGCAGGGTGCATCTTGTTAGGCAGACAGGAACACAAACGCGCACCTTCTGTCCCATCGATCTGACAGAACCTTGTGGTCGAAGGCAGTCAGACCTCTATCTGATGATGTTACAAGGAGAATAGAGATTTTTTCTGTCGTATTTGAGGATGTCAAGGGGCCAGGCGAGGGCACCAACCACGGTGCGTGTCAAAGTTTTTTTTTTCCTGAACGCTTTTGCCTCACTACAGTACCGTCTCGCAACAGAGGACTCTTCAACATGCTATACATCCACATATTAAACCTATAGTCAATCAACTCTCCAGAAACCATCCCAGACCACAGAGCCCACATTCAAATACCACGTGTGCGTTTCCCCCTCGCTATGGTATCTTCAAGCCCTTATTGCTCATCGGCTTTCGCTTGACAAACTTTTTCAACATGCTCCTAGAGTTCGCCAGCACAAACGACGAGCTGCCCGTGCTGCTGGTCACCCTCCTCGCTGACGTTGAGAAGTGGGCTAAAGGAGTGGGGGATCACGCCCTCAGAAAAGTGCGCTTTCTTGAAGCACCTTGTCAACGCCTCTTCCAAAATGGGGCAGACGTACGCTCTCTGTCTCTCTCTCCGCTTCCCCTGCTAACGTGTTTCGCTCTCCGTGCAGATACACTGCCTACCATTACAGGCTGGCGCACGTCCGCTTGCTAGACCCCGCATCGTAGGCGGCACAACTTGCCGTGCTCAACGCGATCGCATCGTCATAGCCCTGACCGACCCGACCATATTCGACTTTGACCTGTTCTCCAAGCTTGACGAAGTCCTCACTGCGCAAGCGCAAGCGCACGTCGCGCTCCTGCTAGTATTCTTAAGTACCAGGCTTGACATCCTGCACGCTTAGCAGCACCCACATGCAGACACCATTGGGGAATATGGCACGTGACCGCGACCCAAGTCGAGCGGTGGATAACCGCTAGTAAGTCGTCCTTCCGCTCCTCTGCCGCTACCAAACACTTTGCTTAGCTTTCTTTCTGGAGAATGACCCCGCATTTACTCTGTCATAAATAAAAAGCGACCCGCGCCGGCTTGTTAACGGCCGGGCTCGCGCAGCCCTTGCGGGCGCTGCGTTCGTAATTGGTCCGCAGGAGTCAGTGCTTTTGGTCGAGCTCCTCACGGGATGGCGTGCCTGATGCCGCGGCTCTCTCCAGGCGCCGTAACGAGGCAGTCAGGGCGCAGGTGGCGCCAGCAGCAAAGCAATCCGAGACTCCTGTGGTTGGATGGCGTGGCCACGTCGGTTTCAAATGCTCTCAAGGATCTGTCGTCTTCGATGTCGACGGCAGCAGCGTTTCTTCCCTGACTACACGCCATGTACATGTCTACTTGTACTCACCGACCCGTTAGGTAAACTGCTAGGGGTGCCTTGTGACTGACGCTACCCTCCTACAATGCCCTTCCTTCCTATCTTGGAATGACTCCACTTAGGTATCGACTCTGCGAGATACTCAACGCTGCTCTCAATCAGAGGCCCAAGAAACTAGTTTTCGTAAACACTATCAAAGCTGAGAAGATAGTGACGGCTACCCAGGTGCGCGCAGAGGCTTCCGTGTCACTCCCAGATAGGCTCATCAGCTCGGAGCCCTCGCTCATGTTTCCTTACTCTACACATATTTCGTCACGGCATTTCAGTATAGAATAGTATCAGTACGGTGATATCAAGAACCCAACGAATATATATCTGTCGGGTACAGTCCACTGCTTACGTCAAGCACAAGGTGATGTAGAGGGAAGTAAAGTATCGTTTCGAGTGTAGTGAGGACACAGTCCTTACAGTGAGGCAACAGGCTTTCAACAAATGGCCCACGACGTGGACGGCGAGTCGGACCAAGCAACTAGGTCACTACGCCCGAGCCTACGACCACGGCATTATCCAACCACCGGATGGCCGCAATCATCCCCTCTTCCTCACAGCCATCCCCCTAAACAACCCCCCCCCCCCCCGACTCCTATACCCACATCACACGACGCACCCATGCAACGGCCATGCAATTGGCTACACTACATTCCTTCACCTCCGGATACACCTTCCACCATCGACCGGACCTCCCCCGAGAAGCTGCTAATTGCCCATGTGGTTTCCCGGACCGGTCATTACCTCATTTCTTATTCTCCATATGACCGCTCTCGTTACCCAAGGCAGCGCCTACCGACCAACACGAGTACTCGTGCAGAGATGGGACGAAACCCCCCTCGATGAGTACTTCACAGGGGACAGAGCGTATGTACACGCGCTCCTCGTCTTTCTACAGCAAACCGGAGCAGCTTCGAGACCTGAGACGAGACCCACAGTCCTATTTGACCCAGTAAAGGGTGAGTCCGCAACTTTTAGACCCCGTGCCCACGCGTGGCCCACATTACGCTTCCTTCTATTTTCGATTACAGGCTCTTACAATAAACTTAGCTTCTTCTGGGGGGCGCCGCTTCTCTGATCTCTGTACCACACGACCTCCGAATACTTATTGGGGGCCCGCATGACCCTACATCTCTTTAAAGTGCTATCTGCGTAGTTTGAAGGCCGGCCTTGTACTAGTTTACTGACCCGGAAATACAAATGGTTTTTTGAAATAAAATAAAAAGAGTATATACCCTATTGCACACGCACATCTAAAAAATCAGCGGACGCATTAAACGATATCATACCGGCGATGCGAAGCATGCGGAGGATCATCTCCTGAAAGCTCAGCATTTGGTTCCCACAGTGAAGGACCCGCAACAGCTACGTCCGAGTCAGCAACCAACGATAGTGACGGGGATTGTAGTGGCGTGTTTGCGTGGATTGTGTGGCCGACCGAGGGGAGGAGGGCAAGAGCATCATTTTCCTTACACAAACCAGGCTTTGGGCTACACTTGTCTTCGGCAGCAGTACCCAGATCAGGTGCGGAGGTCGGTCCTGGAGAACCACTGGGAGCAGTGGTGACTATTATCGGGCGATAAGATTCTGGGAAAGACGGTGAGAGGTCAGATCGAGTGATGGGTGAGTGTGAAGACAGCGGCGGACCTATGGGAAGTATGTTGTCGAGAACTAGATCAGAAGAAGCCGAAGACGGGAGTTTTGGAGGATCAGAAGGCGTCAAGAGGTGTGCGTTGTGCCGGGGGTCAACGGCAGCAGGTGGGAGAGTAGAGGAAAGAGGAGGTTCGGGTGTGGGCGTTGTGATACCTGAGGCGACGATGTCTGGCGTTGCACCAGTGGTGGCTAGACCTGGTGAGGTAACGGGAATGGTTGCCTGATGAGCGGGGTGGAGGTTGTCGAGCGATGGCACATCTGTGAGGCGTTCGACGACATGAAGTAGGGTAGGTATGGATGAAGAGGGCGCATCAGGACTGGTAAGGGAAGCAGGGGGCAACACGGCGTTATCAAAGGTTGTGAGGGCAGAGTCTTTGTGAATATGGTCAGTGATGTTGCACACTGGATACGAGGATTGGTTCCATAGTAGGCGATCCTGGTCGGTAGTGGAGAGGGAGAATTGTGTTGGGGCAGAATCAGTGTCTTGGTGTAGCACGATGTAAATGTCGCGAATTGGTCTCAAGGTATGGAACGCCATCTCCCTATAGCTATAGAACGTCATATCATTATAGCCATGATTCTGTACTTTTCGAACGATTTGATTCCAGAGAGCGCAGAACTCGTGCTGAAGATCAGGTGACGTATTTCGTACATCGAATTTTGAAGCTGCTTTTAGAACTTCCGAGAACCTGTTGCGTGGCCACCGCAATCTCCAGAAATGGCTAAATTGCTGGCGAGTGACATAAATCAAGATGGCAAGTGACAGGTTGTCACCAGATGTGGCGTAATCCCGGAGGACAGTTTCGGGTATGCCCAGTTCACTGGAAGCAAAAATAAACCAGGAATCGTTGTGCCATTGCGCTCTTGCAATGATACCGGTAGTTATGACTTGTGCGGGCGAAACATCATCTTCGTCGCTGCTATTGCCCCAGCCTCTTGCAATACGGCCAAACTCGGCGGTTCGCAGTACCTTAAATTGATCGTCGAACACGAGTCTGTTGACAAACTGCCAACAATCCCCGGGAAATGTTGCTAGATCAAGGGCCTTCTCAAGGGCCTTCACGCAGATGATGACTCTCCGGCTCTTGACAGGCTCAGGAAGTAAATCAGATGACAACGTGCGGTCAAGAAACCCTATAAGTGTTTCATAAAGCTTCTGTTTTTCGTCTGCGGTGAGATTGGGTAGAGGATCGTTAACGACTTTGGAGCTGCGGAAGCCGGGTAAGCCGGAAAAGAAGCGCTCGAGTTCATGATCTTCATCCAAACTGTCGAACGTCCACAGAAAGGCGCGAGTATCAATCTCCGATGGGGAGTTCAGAGCAGTGTCCTCGATAGTCTTCCGCATGCCCTGCATAAGAAATTTGCGATAATTTTCCTCCAGGTCTATGAAGAGATCTGAGGCTCTATCGAAGGCTCCACCCGTGGCTCCATACCAATAGTAAAGCAACAAGGTAAACCACCGAAGAGCCCCATAGATGACATATAGTATTCCAGTAACAACGGGCCACGCTGGCAATGAGAGGGGTGTGTGGTATGGGCTGTCATGACGCAAGATCGGCATGAATGTGATGCATCCATACAGAGCTGTGCATACGCTGACCCATGACAGCACCAACTTGAAATTTGTGAGATTAACATTCCATAGGAACACAGCTAAGCCGGAAAGGAACAGGAAAAGGGAAAGATGTAGTAGCGTGGGCAATGCTTCAACCGCCCACAGAAGGAGAAACTTGTCGACCCCTTCAAGGAAGAACGCACGGATCCGCGCTCGCTTGTGTGGACTGTAACGTGGCTGAGTCACCTTGAGGTATCTTCGTGCCCATTGCTGTAGTAATGTCGCGAGAAGAGCACAGGTAAGACTGATCACCAGGCTCAAGAACCAAAGTGAATTCACCCAGACGGCATATGTTGGTGGGGAGAAGGTAGGTGGGGAAGAAGGGAGGGAACTATTGGATTGATTGGGGTCGGAAACGGTCTGATAGATATTCGCGAGGTAGAAGTTGGAGGTGTCCTGTGGATTCGGTCGAATGTCCTGGATTGACACTGAGATCAACGACGCGACAGCAGCAGAGAATAAACCGGTCTATAGAAGATGAGTCTGTGAAGCAGTGCGTGGAATTGGAAGATAGTGACATACAAAGATGAGAATCCCATCAGCGTCCGCTTTCCATCCTTCGGCCATCTTCTTATCTTCTTCCGAAGCCATTTCGACATACATTGAGAAGATAGGCCCGGAGCCATCGACAAAGTTAGACGCTCCGGGAGGCGCTTGAATAGGTGCCGACTGGGGTGGGTACTGGGGGTCACCTACGAGGGTGACAGTGGCGGGTGAGAACAGTCAGGATAGAGCCGAGCAGGAGCAAGTCACCTGTGCCAGGGCCAATACCTGCCTCCGGATCGGTTATGGGTGGAGGAACTCGGGACATTGCACTGTTTGCGTGAGTCGAATCTGGAGAGTAGGATGTGGTGGTGTGGAAGATGTTAGAAGTACGGTTACTTGTAAAGTGCCACGGGGCGATTCACAGGGTCGAGGGTGTTCCCCTTGCACAGGTTCGACCGAACCACAAGCGCTCGATGCTCAATTTGTGCGCTTTCGTAAGTCGTTTTTTGTTTGGCAGGAAGTCAGCGACTGTAAGCAGTAAGGGATTGTCGCAAAAAACGAAACTGTATAAGTACATTGCTGGCTTTTCTCGACAACATTTACGGGAACCATGCCCCAGACTCCCACCACAACGCGCTCATGTGAGCCCCCGCCGATCGGAAACATTGATCCCGACTCAAGCGCTATTGAGACGCTCAACGCCAATCTCAACGAGGGACACATCCTGCTAGTTGTCGTAGGTGGTATCGCTTGAGAGTAAGAAATGGTTACCCAGGTGCACGCCGACGCATTCGTCTCACTTCCAAGCGTCGTCATCTGCCCGCAGTGGCTCAAAGTGAAAGATTGAGAACCCCTCACCATACGCACCTCCTGCTCCTGGAACCGTGATTACGGCGATATCACTCCTTCCCCCCATCGACGCTACCGGAATCGCTATGGCTTCTGGCGCAGACTCCCGCTTTCTGTTTGCACGAGGTTTATCTCCTCGAGCAACGCAAGCCGCGAGCTGGAGCGCACGCCCAGACAGGGTCGGGTACGCATTGGCGAGCTGATGCAGCGTCCCGGCCTGCTCCGAAGTGCGCTCCTCCACTGCGAGCTTCTCCGCGGCCAGCTGCTCGTCCTACTCCTGTCTGTCTCCTGCGGTGCGCAAAACATAAGAGCGAGGGAGTGAGAAGGGGGGCCGTCCGAACGCGCTAGCTGCTCCTCGAGTGTGCGCACCTGGCACTGGTACAGCTCTAGATGAGCGGGCTAAACCTATGGTTGGTGTCATCGGATACGTAGGAGATCCAGTCGGACATGACGTCGATGTAGTGTCTAGTAGGTTGCTTGATGCGCTGTCGCACGTTTCGTGGAAGGGGATTCTAGCGGAAGTGAAAATATGAGGGCGGTCTGTTTAGCAACGGAGAGTACCTCACGGAAATATTCCCTCACATCACAGAACACGACGAGGTACATGTTCAATGGCTCGAGATGTGTTGGACTGTACGGGGCTCGCGCCAAGTCACGCCGTTCTGTGAATTACTCCGGAAACAGGCGAGATAATATATTCGGAAGAGCTCGATCTCCTCACACGCTTCCTCCTAAGCGGGTGAGTCCCAAACACCAACACATTTGATCAGACGTCCTCCTCCATCGGAAAGTAAGAGCGACGTACTTTAGAAAGCATCTTCGTCTCCTTGTCAGTAGGTAAAAGGATGTCGAGCCGCCATGTATGTCCCTCAGAGTCTGCGTCGGCGGGGCTTATGAACCTCTCTATCGTTTCCGGCTTGTTCGCAGTTGGAATGGGAGAAGGGTACTGGCGCGAAGACCTCTCCTGTAAGCAGTGAGGGATTGTTGCAAAAAATGACGGATATAATATAGTATTGGACATTTTGTGTGGACGGAATATCAATTAGCGCTGAACTCAAACCGATTCAGTTTTGTAACCATAACCCTACCATTGGCTACCTCGTCTTATTCGTCTCCAAGTTCGATGCATGTTCGAACAACTGAACGCCTCTCATCTCCATTAACAGTTCTGTATACCTGACTCTTCTTTGCTACTATTTCCAGGCAGGGTCAGGGGAAAGGGTCGTACTGAGGCTCCAGGGAAGCTCAAGAGTCAAGATCAGGGAGTGTGAAGGGCCAAATACCTGTCCGAGATGTGCGGCTCTTTACTCTCAGTTGAGTCCCTCTCGCAAGCTTTGTACTGAAATCTTTCCTTGCATACGTCTCGCTTGAACAATTCACCCATGCGGACCTCTCACACCTCATTCGTACTACGGTCCATGCTTCCTACCTCTGGTAGTTGTTGACAAACCTCCGCAGCGCCCACCAAGCACGCACATGCACATTCACCGTGATCTCCAAGTTTGTAACGCATCCAAGGTACAGTCACCTTCGCTGTATGGCTCTCGTCCTCGCCATGCCGTGTTGTTTTCTAGCGTGCTCCGCACGACTGGTCCACATATGCACGCTTCCACACCATTTATTTGGTACTTCGCGGGGGTTGAAATGGCCCTTGTTTCTTTGAGATTGAACCGGGTAGATAGACGGAAGGCGCTGTCTCAATAATGGCAGAGGGTTCTTTCGAAGACCAGGTACGTGGATGCTCGGTCGTTCGCTGGCTCTAATTCAAGGCGAAGCGCAGATTGCCGAGCTCGCAGGGTACATCTCGTTAGGCAGACAGGAACACAAACGTGCACTTTCTGTCCTATCGATCCGACAGAAGCTCGCGGTCGAAGGCGGTCAGACCTCAATCTGATGATGTTACGAGGAGAAGAAAGGTCTTCTCCGTCGTATTTGAGGATGTCAAGGGGCCAGGCAGGGGCACTAACCACGATGCGTGTCGAGTTTTTTTTTTTTTTTCCCTCGACGCTTTCATCTCACTACAATACCGTCTTGCAACAGAGGACTCTTCGACATGCTGTACGTCCACATATTAAACCTGTATCAATCAACTCTCCAGAAACCATCCCCGACCACAGAGCCCGCGATCAAATACCATGTATGCGTTTCCCCCTCAATATGGTGTCTTCAAGCCCTTATTGCTCATCAACTTTCGCTTGACAAACTTCTTCAACACGTTCCTACAGTTCACCAACACAAACAACGAGCTACCCGTACTGCAGGTCTCCTTCGCTGAGGTCGAGAAGTGGGCTTAAGGAGTGGGGGATCACGCCCTCAGAAAAGTGCGCTTTCTTGAAGCGCCTTGTCAACGTCACTTCCAAAGCGGGGCAGACGTACGCCCTCTGTCTCTCTCTTGGCTTCACCTGCTGACGCGTTTCGCTCTCTGTGCAGATACGTTGCCTACCACTACAGACTCGCGCACGTCCGCTTGCTAGATCCCGCACTGCAGGCGGCACAACTTGCCGGACTCAACGCGGTCGCGTCACCGTAGCCCTGTCTGACCCAACCCTATTCGACTTCGACCCGCTCTTCATACTCGACGAAGTCCTCGCTGTGCAAGCGCAAGCGCCGTCACGCTCCTCCCGATATTCTTAAGTAGCGGGCTCGACGACCTGCACGCTTAGCAGCACCCACATGCAGACACTATTGGGGAATATGGCACGTGACCGCGACCCAAGTCGAGCGGTGGATCACTGCTGGTAAGTCTTCCCTCCGCTCCTCCACCCCTACCAAACGCTTTGCTTTGCTTTCTTCCTGGCGAGTGACCCTGCATTTACTCTATCATAAATAAAATGGGATCGACGTCGGCTTTAACGGCCAGGCTCACACAGCCCTTGCGGGCGCTGCATTTGTATCCGGTCCGCAGGAGTCAGTGCTTTTGGTCGAGCTCCTCACAGGGTGGCGGGCTTGGTTCCCTGGCGTGCTCGGTGCCACCGCCTCTCTCCTGGCACCGTAACAAGGCAGTCAGGGCGGAGGTGGTGCCAGCAGCAAACCAGTCCGAGACTCCTGTGGTGGGATGGCGCGGCCACGTCGTTTCAAATGCTTTCAAGGATCTGTCATCCTTCATGTCGACGGCAGCAGCGTCTCTTCCCCGACTACATGCCATGTACATGTCTACTTGTACTCACCGATCCGTTAGGTAAACTGCTACGGGTGCCCTGTGACTCACGCTACCCTCCTACAATGTCCTTCTTCCCTATCTTGGAATGACTCCACATAGGTATCGATTCTGCAAGATACTCGACGCTGCTCTCAATAAGAGACCCAAGCAGCTGCTTTTCGTAAACACTATCGAAGCTGAGAAGATAGAGATGGCTACCCAGGTGCGCGCAGAGGCTTCCGTGTCACTGCCAGATACGCTCATCGGCTCGGA
>WTXK01000559.1:0-28696 GCA_025769895.1 Lactarius psammicola | reverse complement strand
GACCTGGCCGTAATGTTCACCCTGCAGGCCAGCCAAAAACCCGACGCAGCAAAGAACAGATCGAGGCCGATCGTGAAGCTAGTGTGAAGATCCTTGAGGAGAAGATGCACGAAGTCCGGTGGCGAAGGAACGCCTCGCACAACTGAATCTAATGGAAGAGCATGAAGAGGACGACTTACCCGACCTACATCCACAACGTTTATCCACCGCAATTCATAAGCGGCGCCGCGTGGATGTAGAGGCCGACAGTGACGACGAGTGCTTCGACTTGAGGGAGGCTGACGGTGGCTCCGTTCCTGATGACTCTCCATCCGAATCCGACAAAGCCGCTAAAACTAAGGCCAGTGTTTAATGCAGTCCGGGTTCATTCTCGACTTAACACCGCCAACAGTCTCGGGGTAACAAACGCATTAAGGGCGCTGCCCGTCGAGAACTTATGGCAAGGACAGAGGACTTACGTGGCGTCGGACACATTGAGAAGACTCAAAGACAGAAGCCGACGCATGATATTGAAAGGTGCGACACGCGTGATCACTACGACTCTGCATAACTGACTCATTGCGAAATCATTACTGGCAGGTTCACGGCACAAGACCTTCGTTGCAAGAAATACGCAAATTCTGGCCTTCGACCGCAAGCTCTTGTCCCACCCGGCGCCGCTCCCACTCATGCCCCGCTCCAGCGGTCAGATGTTGCTGACCCATTTGAGCTTGGGGGCCTCGGCGACAGCGATCTTGAAGAAACATGCCCAGCGATGGCAGAAGTTCAGTCTCTGGTTTCTGACAAGCCACCTCGCGTAAATGAGGTATTCCCCGCGTGTTGTCTCAAAAGTCTCACTATTCTTACTCTAACAGCTTGTGAGGATCGGAATGAAAGCAGACGTCTACCAAGGAGAACCTCAAGCCACGCGGACGGTGAGTTAGGATGTTTTTTTGTTGACCATTCGGCCCAAGCCATATTATTTAGGTACTCAAATCGAAGGCTGCGAAGGCAGTAGTCAAGAAGGACGCTTCGCTCAAGGGACATGTATCCGGCAAGCGTGTCACTGAGGCACACCCCGACATCACTCGTCAATGCCTCGACGACACATGTTGGACTCGAATATTTCTTCCGACACTTTCTCATGCACTTTATCTTTCCGACCATCCGTTCTCTGACTGGGCGCGGGAGTCCAGTGCCCTTGTAAAGACCGTACAACGCGTGTTTGATTTGTCTTTCACGAACATCTCTTATACGCTGGGCCCACAGGACGGCATCGTTAAGGCAGTATGTCACAATCATTGTGACGTTGTCGACTCACTAACACTTCCAAATAGGCTTATGACCGAATGAAGACTCGAAGGTCAAAGATCGCAAGCGATGTCCTCTCTTTGGTGAAGACATTTTTCGAGCGTGCTGAGTTCAACGGCAAACCAGAGAAGATCAGGGAGTATGTACACTGGGCATTGTGCTCTGGTGGACTGGCGTATTACGAGAATCCTGTCCCGAAGTCCACCAGCAAACTTAGGAAGGGTGATCCAAATTACGCGGTGAGTTAACTTTTGCCCTCGGAGACACACACGGGCTTACGCTGCGTGTTAGAAACCCGATGGCTTTTTACGATCACATTTCATTCTCCCAGTCGCTGAGACGTATATGGGCTTTGCATCAAGGTCGGTTCTCCATCCATCACTTGGATCAAAGAACCCACCAAAGGGTCTCTACGCAATGATATTAACTGCGGTATGTTGGTGTTGCTAGTGTGGCAACTTTGACTGACGGGTTAACAGGTCGAGCGCGCGATGAGAGCCCACTTGACAGGTGGTTTCAACGTGCCTGGTGATTTCAATCACCGGACCACCTGGAACTCGATGAATGATTTTTCCAGGATTCTTGACCAAGTGAGCGAGCCGCGTTGGGCACGAGCCCTGGATTTCGTAGACTGTGAGATGGAGAATCGCATGGACGAGTCGTTACTGTCGGCATATCGCGCTGACTTTCATCTTTCGTCTAGCCCCACAAAGTCTGGGGTTTAGTGCGCATTCACGTTGTTTCATCGTACTTTCTAATCTAGCGAGAGGGAGTCCATTTTCCACACCATATTAATCTACTCTAGGACACACTTAGACATACAATAGGTTTTCAAGTTATTTGCAGTTTCCACTAGTTTTCCAAGTTTTTTTACACGTCGCTACCTTAGGTTTTCACAAAAATCGACTTGGGTCACCAAGTCTCGGAATAAGTATGGTTTTTAAAGTATTTACCGGTTTTCAACGGTTTTCCGGGTTGCGAAACCGCTGAAAACTTTTCTGTCGAATTGCCGATGTATGAAGCTTGGGAAGATTGGAGGATCGACATAGGGAAACGTTTCCTGAATAGCCTCACCCAGCAACAAGTAGAGGTTCACATAACTCTTGAGCGAAATTTCAGAGACATACAGGCGAAAGTACGAGAAGCCGTGATCGGCGAAATTTTGAGAGCCTTCCCATGAGCATTGACCATTCACCTTCGAGTGAACTAACAAACATTTTCGTCTTAATATCTTTTAGAATGCTGCGGCGTGAGAGCTTCTCTTCCGAATCAAGTTCCACCGAACCAGTCAATTCAATCTACTCCAGCGAAGCGGCAGGTAAGCCCGTTTACTGCCTTCTACGTCAAGCACCATTCTCGTACGGAGCATATACAGAGCATAGGCACGCTCCATGACCTACTTACTGTCTATCCGGAAGCAGCGTCAACGTTTCGGGGCTGCATACGTGACGTAAACCTTGATAAGGGCATCAATTGACCAGACTTTCAGTTTAAAAAGGAGCGGATGCTGATATTATACTATCTTCTCACATAATGGCACAAGACATGGGCGAAATATACATGTAAGC
Organism: Lactarius psammicola; assembly: GCA_025769895.1. Classification (NCBI taxonomy): domain Eukaryota; kingdom Fungi; phylum Basidiomycota; class Agaricomycetes; order Russulales; family Russulaceae; genus Lactarius; species Lactarius psammicola. The sequence goes on along the minus strand of WTXK01000559.1, from coordinate 25,838 downwards.
CAAGGTGCATAAGGACCTACCACCTCGGTAAAACCTACGTGGGCCCACCAAGTAACAGTGGGCGATTATCATGAGTGGGCCCACAAATAGGAACTGCCAAATTATTCAGGTGGGCCAAGGGATGTTGATGAAAAAAACTGCCAATATAAATGGGTTGGCCAATATCCATAGCTGGGAGGTGATGTCAATGATTTAGAATGGGCCCAGAATTGAAATCATGGGGAACTGCCGAACATCTCAAGTGGGCCCACCATATAGGCTTGGTGAAAACAGACCGAATGTGATGACTTACTGTCTAGTAAGTCAACGATACTTGGGGCACTTAGGAAGAAGACGAGGGATATGAGGGACAAGGAAGATGACGATGAATAGAGCAGAGAGGATAGCTTTAAACACAAGCAAGGGGACAAGGAGGCAGAGCAGAGTGGGAAGAGGGAGCAATGCAGTAGACTATGACCTTGCAAGTGGGAGTTCACAAGTGGACAGTCTGAGGGACTGTCCGTTGTATTGCGCCAGCTTATATACCTGGCTACATGGTGTTTACATAATGGAATACTCTGGAAACTCGTAGAAGTTTTATAAATACCGTCCAATGGCAATAGTCTCTCTGGGAATGTCCTGGAAGCCTGTGGAAGCTCTAATAATACCATTCAATGGCATTAGTCTCTCTGAGACCTGGTGACCTTTTCCGCAGTTCTTCTGTGGAAACTGGTAGAACTCTGTAGAAGGTGGTAGAACCTTCTACAAGGAACTAGTCACGTGACAGATCACGTGACCTCCGGAGTATAATTTCAAACTCCGACCTCGGATTTCCTAATTAGGAAGTTGATTACATAATACCGGACCGGACCGGACCGGCCTGAACTCTTGAGTCATAACCTAAGCTTGACGGTTCATGACAGTATCCCCTCTTTAAGGTCTTGCTGCGCCGTCAGCATTCTAAGGTTACTTGGTTGAGGGGCTCTTGGGTTGTTTGCATGGTACTCCTGTACTAGTAGGTTTGCATGCTTCATTTGTGACGCTGGTAACCAGGAGTTTTCTGAACTTGGGTACCCTTTCCACTTGACTAGGTATTGTATTCCTTTCTTGTTGGGCGAAAGTCTGGACTGTAGGATGGTTTCTACTTCGTAATGGTCTTCTTCTCCCTGGACTATTTCTGGGGGTGGTCTGGTGAAGTTAGGCCCATGGGCTATGGTTTCTTTATAGGGGGAGATAAGGGAGTTGTGGAAGACTGGGTGGATACGCCATGACTTTGGTAGTTGGAGTTTACAATTGACTCCCCAACAAAATAATACTTTGAATGGTCCATGTCGTCTAGGGGCCAACTTGGCCTTTGGGTGGGTAGTGTGGACATTGGTTCCTTCTAACCAGACTTGGTCTCCTGGTTTAGGTTCATAGGTAGCAGTGGATACGCGGGTATTCTTCATAACTTCTGCAGCTACTTTTAGAGCTGCTGTGACTTCAGATCTGATTTGTTCCAAGGCTCGAAGGCGCTCTTCAACTGTGGGTATCTTGGTGGCGAAGTTTACTGGTGGGATGAACTCTGGTTTAAAGCCATACCAGATTTCGAATGGTGATCTTCCTGTAGCACTGTGTTGTCTTGCATTGTGCGCAAATTCCATGAAGGGTATTAGCTCTACCCAATTGTCAACTTGAAAGTTGCAAAAGACACGAAGGTATTGCTCTAATTCTTGATTGACTCTTTCTGTTTCTCCATCTGTTTGAGGATGAAAAGCAGTGGACATTGTGGACTTGACTCCTAATTTTCCCCAAATTTCTTGCATGACTTTTGACGCAAACTGTGGACCTCTATCTGATATGACTTGTCTTGGTAGGCCTGTGCGTCTCCAGACTTGGTCTATGTATAACTTGGATGTTTCTTCTGCTGTGATGGTCTTGGTACATGGCGCGATAATTATGGCCTTGCTGAGGCGATCGACCACAACAAATAGTGAGTCGTATCCTTGGGAAGTGGGGAGGTCTGTGATGAAGTCCATGGTGATTATTCCCCAGATATCTTCGGGAACTTGGTTTGGTTGCAAAGGTACTTGGTTTCTTGGCTTTATTTTTGTAGCTTGACATATAGCGCATCCGTCTACATAGTTTTTGACAAAGGTGGATATTCCTGGCCACCAAAATTCTCTTGACACCAGTTCATAGGTTTTCCATCTTCCTGGATGTCCTGAAGCGATATGTTCATGGTGTAACTTGACAATACTTCTTCGTAGTTCTTCATTCTTTGGAATATAAACCAGTCCTTTGTATAAGATAATTTCATCTTCTAAATTCCAATCCTCTAGGCCTTTTGTGAGGGTTCTTGGGCCATTCTTTAAGATCACTTCTAATGCTTGACTGACTTCTTTGTCGTATTCTTGGGTTGCTTTAATTTGTTGGCGTAATACTGTGTTTCCATCTATCTTGATTCCTACAGGGCGAGTTGCACGTATTGCAAAAAATTTATCACCAAGGAGCACGCGATCATTATCTTCGGGTGCTATCCCCTCTTTATGATCTGTACGCCTGGACAGTGCATCAGCTTTGTTTTGGGTCCCTGGCTTGTGGATAATTGTAAACTTGAAGCGCGATAAAAAGAGAGCCCAACGCGCTTGTCGTCGAGTAAGGCGTTGTTTTGTGGCGAAATAAACCAGGTTGCCATGGTCTGACCAGATTTCTAAGGTGTCTTCTCTACCCTCCAGGTAGTGGCGGAATATTTCCAAGGCCCGAATAATAGCCAGAAGTTCCTTGTCATGTATTTCATAGTTTCTCTCCGCGGGTTGTAAGGACTTGGAGTGATATGCAATAGGGTGCCACCTGTTCAACGCGTCTGGTTGTTCCAAAATTGCTCCTGTGGCGAAGTCGCTAGCATCTGTGATGAGGCGAAATGGCTTGCTGTGATCTGGTAACGCCAACACTGGTGCTGTGGTAAAGGCGGTAACCAGGGTGCGGAAAGCTGTGTTTGCTGCTGTTCCCCAAACAAAGGGGAAGTCCTTTTTAGTAAGCTCGAAAAGTGGTCGCGCAATATGGGAAAAGTCCTTGATAAACCGTCGATAAAAGTTGCAAAACCCCAAGAAGGCTTGGACTTGTTTAACTGTTTTGGGGGGTGGCCAACCTGTAATGCCGGTTATCTTGGCTGGATCCATAGCTATTTGGCCTTCAGAGATAACAATTCCTAAGTATTCAATTGTTGTTTGCGCGAATGAACATTTTTCTGGCTTGAGGTATAGGTCAAACTTGTCCAACTTTGACAAGACCATGTCCGTGAGCTTGGTTAACAAGGTGAGATCTTCTGCAAAGATCAAAATGTCATCCAGATAGACTACTACATGGCCTTCATCCACCATGTCTTCGAATATATTGTTCATGAATGTCTGGAAGGTGGCAGGGGCATTGCAGAGACCGAAGGTCATGACTGTTACAATTCCGGACACTTTTCGTTACTTACATATTCCTTCTGACTCACTTCCTTCCACATACGTGCAAGTGCCGGACTTACCTCATTTCGATTACTACTATGACTCATTGCTGACTGATGACTTGTTCTATGGCCTTCTATGGCGTTCTCTTCCTAGTATCACATGTTATTGTACGATGACTCATTCCTAGGACCCGGATCCTAGGATCGCACCATCTGTTTGTGACTCTTTGGTGCTGTACTAGTATATAAGTCGCTCTCTACTTAGCTTGTACAGTAGACTCGACTTCTTCTTGAATCACACTATACTTCAGTCTCACAGACTCTAAGGGGATTCCTTTCTGAGGATACCTTTAGTTGAACGTGCGGGCCTTCGTCTTTTGCCTCGCCTCTGTTATTCAGAAGGACCTTCGAGTCACTTCCTCTCACTCTTGTTGAGCCCTGCTCCAAGTAGTATCACCAAACTTAGTCTTTAACCGGACTATCGACTTCTACCGAACTTGACTTAGTAGCACGTCGCACGATCGCCCGTGTGAGCGTAACATTAAGTCGAGTCTCTACCCTTGAATCACGGTGGCTTCCCCAAGAAAAGGAAAAAGCCGTGCTGAAGCACAGTTCCAATCCGAATACATTGAACGAACCAGAGAAGACACTTTATCCGACGCAATCAAAGGAACAGTTGTCTGGGTTGACGAAGGAGAAAACGAAGGGTACTGCATCTACGATCGAACCTCTGGATACACTCCAGTAGAATATCTCCAAGACCTTCGCAAGTGGGCAATTGTGGTCAAGAGCAACACAAGTGGACAGTGGTTCACCTTTCAACTAGCACCACCCCACTTCCAAACAGGACCACTTCGCTCAAACAAAAGTCTTTTTGGCATAAACCCTGATCCACCAGAAAGAGTAGATGCACCAGAAGAAACAACCCAGCCAGAAGAACCACCCCAGCAACAGACCCAAGCACCAGACATGTCGCAAACACACGTACAACCAACCCAAGCCTCAATTAGTACCGCCACTCCATCAGCGCCCCTCGGAGGCAGCGGTGGAGGAGGAGCCCCTGCACCAGGAGGAGGTGGAGGAGGTGGCGGAGGTGGTGGAGGAGGAGGAGGTGGAGGCGCACCAGGTGGAGCACCCGCACCTGGAGCAGCTCCAGCAGGCGCAGCCCCAGCAGGAGGAGGAGTACCCGATGGGAAACTCGGAGGAAACCCTCCTGCAGAGTTCAATGGGGATCGCGGGCAAAGCAAGGCCTTCCTTCTCGATTCACTATCTACCGAGGCATGAATCCGAACGCAGCTATACTCCGGATCCCTTACCAAAGGGCGATGACCTTTCTGTCCTACATTCGAGGACCATTGGTGCAAGACTGGGTACAAGAACAAGTTACTTGGCTCAACAATCAAATTGGCACGGGGGTATTGCCAGCCGAAGAAAATCTATGGAACGAAGTAGAGATTCGATTCCGCCGCACTTATACCGACACTTCGGAAAGACAGAAAGCGCAAACCGAAATTTCTAAATTAAAGATGGAAGGAGGAAACATTGACGACTATAATGCCAAGTTCGCCAACCTCGCCAATAAAGCCGGATACACTCTTAATGAAGAAGTAACCCTCAACCTATACGCTCAAGGGTTACCATTCAAACTCATGGAGAGTATTCTACGCCAACATCGACCAGTCAATTGGCAAGATTGGACAGACGCAGCAGTAGAACAACAGCGAATTTACAACCTCCTTCAAAGTCATTTGCGCAAGCCCACAGGTGGAAACAATCCCCGTCGCGAACAATGGCGTCGTAATATGTATGCCAACAACAATCGAAACCCCAATGCCATGGACATTGGAAGAACCCGTGCAAGAGCTACCATGACTGAGGCAGACAAACAACGCTACCAGCAAGAGGGATTATGCTTCAGATGTGGCAATAAAGGACATATTTCACGCAACTGTCCCCAACGCCAGAACACTCAAGCATCTGTTGCAACCACTTCAAGTACCTCTTCGACCACGCCCACTGTGGTCGCTACAGTCAAGGTAGAAGGCAACGCCAATATGAAGGCCTCGGAGAAAGCTGCTGCTTACATAGCAGCCATGCAAGCCGACACTGATGATGTCAAAGCGGCTCTTGAAGAACAGTTGTTTGGAAAGCAGGGTTTTTCCAATGCTTGAACCCTGCGGCCTGGGCTAAAGCAATGAAGATTAGCGTGTACCATAGCAGATACCGATCTATGCGAATTCCAGTCTTATTTGAATCCGCACACGCGACGGCCGAAAGACAAGTGCTCATCGATTCAGGAGCAACCGATAATTTTATCAGCAAAAATCTGATAAATCGACTCAAAATCTCTACGTTACCAGTAGCAAAACCCATCAAAATATGGAATGTAGACGGTACTCACAACCAAGATGGCGAAATCACGCAGTTTACCGATCTCGAAGTCACAACTGGTAACCAAACCAAGACGCTTAGGTTCCTTATTACCCATTTGGGATCCGATGAAGTAATTCTAGGATACCCATGGCTCACAGCCTTCGAACCTAAAGTACACTGGAAGGACGCTACACTGGACAAAGAATTTCAACCAGTGGTCATCACAAGTTTGGGATACGTATCAGTTGCTAATCGACAAATTATAACTGAAGAACAATGGGAAAGGCAAATTGAAGAAACTCCCGACGAAATAGTACATCTACGAAAAACCACAACAGCCTCGGAATTGGCACAAAAAGCCGTAGACAAAACGATCAAGACCTTTGAAGAAAGAGTTCCAGCAGAATATCACCGACACAGAAAGGTATTCGATGAAGAAAGCTCACAACGATTCCCACCACCACGACCATGGGACCACGCCATCGATTTAATACCTAATGCACCCGCCACTATTGACTGCAAGATATACCCTATGACTCAAGTGGAAGACAAAGCATTGGAAGAGTTTGTTGACGAACAATTAAAAAAGGGATACATTCGTCCATCCAAATCTCCCTACTCATCACCCTTTTTCTTTATCAAAAAGAAGGATGGCAAACTTCGACCAGTGCAAGATTACCGCAAACTAAATGACCTGACAGTGAAGAATCGATACCCGCTCCCACTTATACCTGAACTTATCGACAAGGTACGGGAAGTGCGAATCTTCACAAAGCTCGACATCCGATGGGGGTATAACAATGTACGAATCAAACCGGGTGATGAATGGAAAGGCGCATTCAAGACTAACAAAGGGCTCTTTGAACCCTGTGTTATGTTCTTTGGACTCACAAACTCGCCAAGTACATTCCAAACCATGATGGACACCATTTTCCGTGATCTGGTAGCGCAAGGATGGGTGGTAATTTACATGGATGATATTCTCATTGCCACACCCGACAATCTCATTACGCACCGACAACTGGTCCATCAAATATTGGACCGACTCGATGAACATGATCTTTACCTCAAACCCGAAAAATGTGTGTTTGAAGTACGCGAAGTCGAATACCTGGGGCTTATCATCGGAAATGGACAAGTAAAAATGGATCCTGTCAAAGTACAAGGGGTACGCGAATGGCCAACACCTACAAACCTCAAGGAAGTACGCGGATTCTTGGGATTCTGCAACTTCTATCGTTGATTTATACGAGGATTCTCGGCTATTGCACGACCACTCAATGACCTTACAAAAAAGGAAACGTCATGGGAATGGACAAGCGCTAGACAGAAAGCTTTTGAAGAGCTAAAAGCAAGAATCAGCGAAGCCCCAGTATTACAATGTCCAAAACTGGACGTACCATTCGAAATTGAAGTTGACGCATCAGGATTCGCAATTGGCGCGGTATTGAACCAAGAAGGAGACGACAAGAAGATGCATCCAGTGGCATTCTTCTCAGAAAGTTTCACTCAAACCGAGCGAAACTATGACATTTACGATCGGGAACTGTTAGCAGTCGTCAAAGCCCTTAGAACGTGGAGAACATATCTTGTAGGATCCCCTCACATTATCACCATTCACACCGACCACGCCAACCTCATCTACTGGAAAGAACCAAGAAAGATTAGTAGAAGAGTCGCACGCGAATTTCAAGAACTACAAGAATATAATTTCGTCCTCAAACACGTTAGCGGAACAAAAAACGCAAGAGCAGACGCGCTATCAAGGAGGAGTGATTATGATGAAGGAGAAGAAGACAATGGCGACGTCACAGTCCTTCCTGAAGAAATATTCATCAATCTAGCAGGAACAGAAGATGAATCAATTGAAGAACTCTCAATGTGGAGTAAACTAAATCACCACAATGATCCAAAGCCAGAGTGGATCAACGCCCACAACTTGTACCAAGATGACGTCGAAATGTGGTGTCACGAAGGAGCTCGAGTTGCCAATGTCGAGGGCAACATTGAACTTAAGAGGGGGGTAATTTCCCTTTTTCATGATCCCCCTCACCGTGGACATCCTGGAATCGCCAATACACACGCATTACTCAAAGAACGATACTGGTGGCCGCGTCAAAAAGAAGATGTAGAGGAATATGTCAAGGGATGCGCGATATGCCAAGCAAATAAAATCAATACACACCGACAAAAACCCCGACTTTTTCCCATCACCACGGACCCAGAAGCGCAACCATTTGAAGTCGTCACTATGGACTTTATCACCAAATTGCCAGTATCCAAAGGATTCGACACAATACTCACCATCACTGATCACGACTGCACAAAAGCAGCTATCTTCATACCATGCAATGAGACGATCACAGCCGAAGGAGTAGCCCAGTTATACCTTCGGCACGTCTATCCACACTATGGATTACCAAAGAAGATGATCACGGATAGAGACCCTCGATTTATTTCAACCTACATGCGCAACTTGTGTCGAACGTTGGATATCAAACAGAATATTTCGTCAGCATACCACCCTCAAACTGACGGGCAGTCAGAGCGTACTAACCAGTGGCTTGAACAATATCTTCGTCATTGGAGCAACGTTCAGCAAGATAACTGGGCTGACTTACTTCCTATCGCCCAGTTTGCGCATAATAGCTGGCCCAACGCGACAACTAAACGATCCCCATTCAAGTTGTTAATGGGCTGGACGCCAAGAGCCACAGGAAATGAAGAGACGACGAATGCGCCCGCGGTAGACAAAAGAATAGAAGAAATGAAGGAGGCAAGAAGGAAGGCACAAGAATGTATCAACCACGCGCAAGTACTTATGGCAGAAAGAGGCAAGCGTAACTTCATTCCGTACAGAGAAGGAGATATGGTTTGGTTGGAGGGCGTAAACTTACGCACTCATTACCCCACTTCCAAACTAGCGCCCAAGAGATACGGCCCTTTCCCCATCAAGAAGGTCTTATCTCAAGTATCATACGAACTAGACCTGCCAAGCCGGTGGAAGATACACCCGGTGATCCACGCTAACCTCCTGACACCCTATAAGGAGACGGCGTTACACGGGCCGAACTTTACCCGACCATTACCGGAGCTTATCGACGGAGAAGAAGAATATGAAGTGGAGCAAGTTCTAGACTCACGCCGACAAGGCCGAGGACGCAAACTCCACTTCCTTATTAAGTGGAAAGGATTTCCCATGAGTGACAGTACGTGGGAACCTCGGGAAAACCTGACCCACTCTCAGTCCACGATAACGGACTTCTATCGCCTACACCCTAACGCTGAAGGAGCGCCCAAGAGGACATAAAAGACAAAGACTCCTAGGCCAAGAACGTATCCTCATCACTCCCCACTTTGAACCTGAACCACTATCACTACTGCTACCATGTCTTTCACTTCTGGCATCGTTCAAGATGAATATGAGTCTGTAGGCGAACGTCGTGCCTACCAGAACATAATCGTCCCTACGGCACCAGTTCCTATCCAGACTCCCCCTCCTCTTATGATCGGATCCCCTGATATGCAACGCACTCAATTACTTGAATCTGAAGTCTCGACCCCCACCTTCCAGCCTTTCCCTTACGCACCACAGACGCCCCCTCCCGCTTCCCCTACTCTTGTTGACTGCGATACTGCCATAGCCACTGCTGTGCAGGAAGAAGAAGTAGGCCGACAACCACCTCTTGAAGAAGGCAATGGACTCATTGAGTACATTGACTACAATGCCGAGCCAGAGGAGGACAATGACGACGACCCTGGACTTCCTTTTTTTCCTAACCTTCCTTCATCCCTACGCTACTATCCCCTCATGATCCCGCGATCTGACGATGACCCAACTCGTGTAGTGGCGCCCTACATTTTCTACCATGATAATCATCAGCAAGTGGTAGGATGTATGGGACGCAACCAACCCCCCTATGCTGAACCTGTTTACCTCCGACCTGCTGACCCTCCTATTCGTATTCCTATCACTATCCCTGATGCACGACTCGCACAATTCCAACGAGAGCACCCTCGCGCATACGCCATAGACGAGGTAGTGCAAGATCTTGGCGACCCATGCATCAAGGCTGAAGTGTCACGCCTTCGTGACGCTCTGCGCAAACAAACCACGTTGCAAAAACAAAGAGAAGATGTAGAGAAGCAGCTAACGCAACTACAACGTGCGCAGTTCGACACTGACTTGGAGATCAACGGGATTAGGAAAAGGATGGAAAAGGCAGATTTGGTACGCACCATAGCCGACAGATACGCCACTATGTACCCGCAGCGAACACGCGTGGATGCCCTTCCCCAACTTGCCATCCGCACTAGAGGCCCTATTGAATACCCCCGCCTTCACGACAACCTTAACCGCAACCGTCATTCATGCTGGCATTGCGGACAAATGGGACACAAGAGGAACGACTGTCCCCGACGACGCAAGAAGCACTGCTGGTTTTGCGATAGCAATCAACATCGGGGTGCAGAGTGTATCTTCAGGCGGATGAACGTAGTCGACTTACTCAACAGGCCGGATCCGTCGACTCGTCCCCGATACTGTGGCAAATGTTTCAACAATTACGCCACCCACGAAGAATACAACTGTCCTAAAGCAATTGCGTGCCGACACTGTGCCGAACGAGGCCCCCACGGCTTTCTCAAAACCCACAACTGTCCTAAAGACCGTCAACCTACCCCACCTGATGGTGACAACTGGGACCTTGGCAGCGAGTACGGAGGGTCGAACTAGAAGTTGAGGCAACTTCACATCAAAAGGGGGGGTAATGTTACAATTCCGGACACTTTTCGTTACTTACATATTCCTTCTGACTCACTTCCTTCCACATACGTGCAAGTGCCGGACTTACCTCATTTCGATTACTACTATGACTCATTGCTGACTGATGACTTATTCTATGGCCTTCTATGGCGTTCTCTTCCTAGTATCACATGTTATTGTACGATGACTCATTCCTAGGACCCGGATCCTAGGATCGCACCATCTGTTTGTGACTCTTTGGTGCTGTACTAGTATATAAGTCGCTCTCTACTTAGCTTGTACAGTAGACTCGACTTCTTCTTGAATCACACTATACTTCAGTCTCACAGACTCTAAGGGGATTCCTTTCTGAGGATACCTTTAGTTGAACGTGCGGGCCTTCGTCTTTTGCCTCGCCTCTGTTATTCAGAAGGACCTTCGAGTCACTTCCTCTCACTCTTGTTGAGCCCTGCTCCAAGTAGTATCACCAAACTTAGTCTTTAACCGGACTATCGACTTCTACCGAACTTGACTTAGTAGCACATTGCACGATCGCCCATGTGAGCGTAACAATGACTGTGGGTTCAAATAGACCAAGGGGTGTCTTGAAGGCAGCTTTGTATTCATCTCCTTCGCGAATTCGTATGTTGTTGTATCCCCATCTGATGTCTAGCTTGGTAAAGTATCTGGCACCGCGCAATTTGTTTATTAGTTCTGGGATTAATGGTAATGGCGCCGCATTCTTGATAGTAATGTCATTGAGGCCCCTGTAATCTTGCACAGGGTGTAGTTTTCCATCCTTCTTGTCCACGAAGAAGAAAGGGCTGGCTATAGGTGACTTTGAAGGGCGTATATATCCTTGCCGTAAATGTTCTGTGATGTATTCTTTTAAGGCGTCTGATTCTTTTGGCGTAAGTCGATAAATGGAGCAATTCTTCATTGCTGAACCTGGCTTTAAATCGATGGCGTGGTCCCAAGGCTGGTGCTGGGGTAGACGTTGTGAGGCTTCCTCACTAAAGACTTTGGAGTACTTTTTGAACTGTATTGGGATGTGATCCATGGAGGCTTTAGGCGCTGTTCTAGCTGCTATTTCTGTACTGGTTGTTGTCTTTGCGCGAATGGCTAAGTGATCATACTTGAGAAAACTGTGAATGTGTAGGAAGGAGTCGATGGCGTCTTCTGAAAAAGTGTTCTCTTCCTGTTCTGGGTCTTCTTCTTTTGCTAATATGGCGTTTATTGTGGTAGCGTGTGTCTGTGCTTTCTTGGAGGTGATAACCAGTGGTTTCTTGGTAAGCATACATGTTGGTGGGCACCTGGTAAAGGCTAACTGGGGAAGAGCCCAGTCCACTTCTGGGTTGTGCGCATGGAGCCAATCTGTGCCGAATATAATGTCATGATCCCCTAGGGTAGTGACGTAGAGTTCTGCGCTCTCTTCGTGGTAATCTCCTTGAGACTTGATTCTAATATTTTGAATAGTAGTGTGTCGAACTGATCCCCTCTTATTGGGTGTTCCATCCACATTCTTGACTGGAAGTGGGTTGACTAGAGTTCGAAGTGTAAGTCCATTCTTGGTTGCGAAGTCTTGGTCTATGATGATGCCTTCTGCGCCACTGTCTAACAGGGCGCGTGCACTGATTTCTTTACCAGTTTTCTTGCCAACTAGAGTCACTCTGAGTGTAATAGAAGGTGATCGTCTATTTCGTATAGTATCACCAGGTACAGGCTCAGAGTCGAGCGTCTCTAGTAGAGAATACCTATTCATAAAACTGGAATTGGATAACCGTAAAGTCCTGACTGACAGTGCTGCAGTAGGACACTTCAAAATCCTCTTGAAACTGGTGCTGAGTGAGGACGAGGGACGGAGAATCGTGGTGTAGGACTGTGGTATAATGAAGCTATCTGTGCTGGATGTTCTTCTGGTGCGTCTTCATAGGATTCTCCTGAGTCATGGCTGCGTGTGCCTTGAAGTCCGACCTTGGACGCTGATTTCCCTGCCTATTTCCTCCTTGTAGTTGCCGCTTCTTAGTCCGGCAATCCTTGGCAACGTGGTTGGGTTTCCCACAGAAAAAGCACAGCTTTTCTTTGAAATGTCTGTCCTTTTCTTCTTTGGACAATTTCCCTTTTTGCTGAGGATCGGTTATGGTGGCGTTGACTTGAGTGTCTTCCTCTTCTGTATAAACTGCCCTATTCCTGGATCCTTGTACCTGTCTGTTTCTTCCTCCTTGTGTAAAGGCAGGGTTACTGTAGAGGCGCCAAATTCTGTCGAAATCTCTGGCTTTTTCGACTAGTGTTTCCAAGGTTGTAGGTTGGGGTGAAAGGCCCACTATCTTCTGATGTAGGGCTTGTGGAATCGCTTTTCTAAAAGCGAACATCTTGGTTTCTTCATTTGCTTCCGATCTGGAGGCGTGGGTAGACCATTCTTGGTACCATTCGTCAAAGGGTCTGTTCCCCATCCTTGAGTTGTACATGGCGTTAGTGGCCTCCAACTTGGTGTGTTCTGGGATGAAGTGTTTCTTGAAGGCAATCTTGAAGGCTGCCCATGTACCAAAGTTTATTGGCGTAGCTGCTAGGGCTGTTTTTTGTCTGTCTTGAGCCCATTCTCCTGCTGGAGTACCCAATTTGAAGTGGGTTAGTGCTGCGGAGACCTTCTTTCCTTCATCCGTATAGACGTCTTCATTAAGGTAGTAGTAGTTGGCCAAGTTATTCCAAAAGGATTCTGCCTTTTCTGACTTGCCATCAAATGGTTCGGGTGGAACACCTAGTATTTTCTTTGGGTTTGGTGCTGCCATGGCTGGGGGAACAATGAGAGGAGCTGCTTGGCGGCGAGGTGCTAGTTGTACAGGCGCAACTGTGACTGGTTGTCTGGCAAGGGTAGGAGAGGCTACCCTAGGTACTGTAGTTGGCGTTTGCGCAACTGTAACTGGAGTAGGATAAACTGTTGGTTGGGATGGGCCTGGTGTACTTGGTAGTGCTCCTGGAAAAACTAGAGGTGACTGGGACTGGGGCGTATGTGGTCTTGAAACCTGCGCGATTAAAGAGGTAACTGTCTTGGTCGCGCTTTCTAGGAGTTGGGATACTTCTGCTTGATCTGAATCTGAACCAGAATCCGATTCCTCTGCTGTTGAATGGGTAGACTGCGCCTCCTCCTGAGGTGTTAAGGGAGAACTTAGTTCTTCTTGTTGGGTGTTACTAGGCCCTTCTCTTGAGGGTTACTTAGTTCTTGTGGTGTTCTTGGCTGACTTTCTTTGTCGTCTTCGAAGTTAACTTCCCTGTTATTTTTGTAATACCAGCCACTCTTGTTGAATGACCAAGCAACGTCTTTGTTCTGGTATTTTCCTGTGAGGGAGAGGTAGTTGAGGTCTTCAACCTTGTGAAATCCTGGGTAGGCGTTTCTGTAGTCTGGTCTGTCTAGGTTTCTTCCTAGTTCTTCAATAAACCACGGAAATCTTCCGTCAGTACTGGTGACTGCGTATGTTTCCCAATACGCGTGATATAGGTTATCGTTCGTAGGAAAAGTGGGCGTCTGTGAAAGTAGTAGGGGACGTTTGCTTCTTCAGTGTCTGTGAGATCTCTTCTTGTTACTGTAAGTCTTCTGCTCATTCACTGGTTTCTTTGGAGTCTAGAGACGGTCCAACCGTCAGAGTCCCACTGGTAAAAGACTTGATATGCTGGTTGTAAGATGGCGCGGTCCGCAGCGTTGGGTCTAAGTTGTCGGCGAATCCAATGGTATTCTTCAAATATACCAAAGTGGCTAACTGTGGTCTTGCTTTTCCACAAGAGGTTTTGGAAGTTTAGGGCGCTTGAAGTAATTTCTCTTGCGCGTGTCAAGGGTTGTTCAAGGACTAAGGTTGCCCTATTTGCTTCGTACTGGAGTCTACAATGGTCTTGGAACCTTTTTAACTCTCTTGGAGATCTGGTGGGGATATGTTCTGATATGTAGATGGCTTTCTGGGAAGTGACAGTGGAGGACTGGTTGGGTGGCCTGATACTGGGCCTCTTCACTACTTGTAGAAGGTTGTCTTGGCGCCCTAACCACTGGTCGAATAAGAGGATATACTGGTTGTCCGTGGACTGGTTGAATACTGGGGTACACTGGCTCTTGTGGATTAGCTTGGTTAATACTTGGAGGGCTTCTTGCTTGAACTGCTGGTGATGCAATAGTACTGTTTCTTGCACCAAATCTGTTTTGGCGTCTTATCCTTCTTGATGGTTGCGCGACTTGTTGAGAAGCCAGTCTGATAGCCCACTCAACTGCTTGTTCTGCCAGTTTGTTTCCGAATCAAAGGGAACCCTCTATATTTCTCTAGAGGGTAGGTAACTATGGCCTGGCGCCCACAATACTACACTAGGTGGAGTAGGTGGGGTATCTGGTCTGTATCCGCAGTCACACACTTCTTTACTACACCAACAAACGGCTCTGCTATTCCACTGGTTGGAAGTGTTATCTCCCCAACCGTCAACAGAGCTTGTGGATGCAGGAGGGCTTGATGCTGGTGGACTGCTAGGGGGTAGGGAGTCGCTTGGTTCGCGCCTTGTGAGTCCTAGGATTTCTGGGTCTGTAGGTTGGTCGGGTGGGAGATGACGGATCCTTGGGTTGATTAGTCTTGGGTCTGGGTTCTCCAAAGTAGTGGACCAAGCGCTGTCAGCCCACTTGTAGGTGAACTCTTTTCCTTCTGTGATTACTAGGCGGTGATCTTGCGCGTGGCTTTCAAGGCGTAGCTCTTGAAAGGATACTTGGACCTCTGTGTAGTCCAGTCGAAATCGCTCCAAAAAGCGAACGCGTTCTCCCCTTCTGATGGTTTCTATGAGTTCTTCTCTTTTTGGTGGTACTGTGATAAACCAGAAATAATCGTCTTTAGCCCAAAGTAGAAGGGATTCTACTGGGTGATTGTTCAAGGTGGGGTGGTCTGCTAAGTGCCAATATAAGAGTTGTTCTTGGGCTGCGTCGGTGATGCTTGGTAAGTCTTGGGCAATGAACTCTTCAAACCTTGAAGAGGGTATTACTTCGCCGAATGGAAGTAGATTTATTAACCTTCGTAAGACTAAGGAGATGTCGCTCCAACAGTCTACTTGATTGAGTGAATATGCGTCGACAAGGGTAGTATTTGGGTAATAGGTTTGAAGTTGTCGTCAGCGATGGGTTTCAAACAAAGCTTGAGCTCTTCTAACTCGCTCTTCCTCAGAAATCCGCACTGGAAATAGAAACACTAGACCCCTTTTATTGATACAAAGATTCCCAGCTACCTACTACAAACACTTACTACTTATAGTAAGTGATTATAGTTCTTGCTCGTCTGGGTAGTGCGTGATGTGTTGGAAGGGGTCAGCTGGGATTCGAGGGTGAAAACAATACCCTATCAAATGAGGGCTGGTTTGAAGTACGTCTTCAAAATGGTAGCCCTGTTCGATGGCGAACACCTTCCCTTCGTAAAATGTAAGATAACCGTATGTGGTTATCACTCTTCCGTCCAGGAAATCTTGTACTTCTAATATGACCAGGGAGTATACGTACCCCTGTTTAGTGATATCGTTCAGGGGGGCAAAGGCTTCGTGAATGCCTCTCCTGAAGTTGTAACAGATGCTTCCCAGAGGAATGTCTGCGCTGGGATGGTTAAGGATAGCCTGACAACAGGCGTACAAGGGTTGGATGCCTATGGCGATGGCAAGGGAACGATTGTGGGGATAAATGGTCTGGAAATGGGGCGACTTGCACCGGAAAGGGAGGATGCCAGGAAAGGTGGGGGGATTGTCACACAGTTGCTGGACGGTGTGAAAGTTGTGAATGGACTCCCGATAAAACTCACTAATGGGTCTCCACTCTTCTCCCCTGATTGTGTGGACTGCGACGAACTGATGAGGGTGCTGTCCCACAGCGCCAAGACAAGGAGGGGGACGGATAACAGGGACAGGGGGAGGAATGTTCTCTTGATTCTCCGCTGGTTCCAGACATGGAGTGCCTACTTGCTCTTCTCCTTCTGCGATGCGATGGTAGTTGATGGGGGATTCTGGGGTAGCTGGACGTGAAGGAGCAAGGAAAAATGGTGATGGTGCGGGTGGCAGGGACTGTGGACGTGGGGGCGGAGATACCAGACGGACTGTGGGGACTTGGAGTGACTGTGGCGCAACTAGTGGCGACCGGAATACAGGGGATGGAGGGTACACAAGCTCCGGACTAGGGGAGCGAGGACTGGACTGGATAGATGAGAGGGGGGACGTTGAAAAGGGCTCTGTATGACGAGCCAACTGAGGGATTAGGGGTGATGGCGGCGCTGATATAGCAGCCTGCGCTTGGGGACTGGCAACTTGCTCAACTACTTGAGCAACTTGAGGAAGAGGGACGAGATTCAATCCCACTGGTGACAAGGAATAGCGAAGGGGGGAGGATGGAATGAGACCGTCGAGGGGGCGTGCCAATGGAGAGTACTCTCTATTGGAAAAGGAACCAGACTCTTCGTCCCAGTGTCCGAACTCAGAATAGTCGTAGTCAGACACTATCAAGGATATCCCAGGTCAATGTTAAGTGAGACTGTCCAAGTGTGATGACTTACTGTCTAGTAAGTCAATGATACTTGGGGCACTTAGGAAGAAGACGAGGGATATGAGGGACAAGGAAGATGACGATGAATAGAGCAGAGAGGATAGCTTTAAACACAAGCAAGGGGACAAGGAGGCAGAGCAGAGTGGGAAGAGGGAGCAATGCAGTAGACTATGACCTTGCAAGTGGGAGTTCACAAGTGGACAGTCTGAGGGACTGTCCGTTGTATTGCGCCAGCTTATATACCTGGCTACATGGTGTTTACATAATGGAATACTCTGGAAACTCGTAGAAGTTTTATAAATACCGTCCAATGGCAATAGTCTCTCTGGGAATGTCCTGGAAGCCTGTGGAAGCTCTAATAATACCATCCAATGGCATTAGTCTCTCTGAGACCTGGTGACCTTTTCCGCAGTTCTTCTGTGGAAACTGGTAGAACTCTGTAGAAGGTGGTAGAACCTTCTACAAGGAACTAGTCACGTGACAGATCACGTGACCTCCGGAGTATAATTTCAAACTCCGACCTCGGATTTCCTAATTAGGAAGTTGATTACATAATACCGGACCGGACCGGACCGGCCTGAACTCTTGAGTCATAACCTAAGCTTGACGGTTCATGACACCGAATACATTGGTGAAACCTGTGAGCTCAGCAAGCAATAATTGAGCACATATCATGAGTGGGTCCATAGATATAACTGCTGAATCTCTCAGATAGGGCCAGAGAGATTGATGGGAAAAACTGCCGAGAGGAATGGATGGGCCAAATGTGATAGCTGGGAAGTGCTGCCGACAGTTTAGAGTGGGCCCAGAATTGAACACATGGGGAACTGCCAAACATCTCGAGTGGGCCCACCATATAGGCTTGGTGAAAACAGACCGATTACATCGGTGAAACCTGTGAGCCCAGCAAGCCATAATTGAGCATATGTCACGAGTGGGCCCATGGATATGACTGCCGAATCTCTCAAATGGGCCAGAGAAGTTGATGGGAAAGACTGCCGAAATTAATGGATGGGCCAATATCCATATCTAGGAAGTGATGTCGACAGTGTAGAGCGGGTGTCACGGACTGACCAAGACACTGACACATCGGTTATGACTACGATGGTCAGCGGTAATTAGTCATGGACTACTCGTATCAGTCAGCAGTGGAGCACTTTATCACATGTAAGATAGTACGATGACTCATTCCTAGGATAGCTGTACTAGGGTTCGAGCTAGTTACGCTATTGGTTACTTTACGATTCGGGAGGAGCTTTAAAGCCCTCATCAACTGTATATAAGGCTCGTTGTTCAGACCATGGATCTCCATCCTGGTCTTCTCAATACCACCACTATTGTTCGCGACCTAGGAGTGCCAACTTCCTTTCCTCTCATCTATCTTTTATCTCTACTACTCGTCCTAGCCTTTGTCTTCGGAGTCGTACTCCACATTGAAGACATCGAGAGCGAAGACACCTTCGACGCCGTGTACTAAGAAGAGTCACATGCCTACATCCTCACGTTAAGTCTTGATACTTTGTGTATCGGACCGACCGCAGCATTAGTCATCGCCTTCCCTTGTGCCTAAGTCAGGCAACGTTGTTGTGGCAACGTAACATTAAGACCAGGATCCTTCAAAGTGGCGTTGACTACAAGAGACCGTTGGGGCATCAATCGAACTTTCAGGCCCTACATCATCGAACGACGCGGTGAACGAAACGTACCACAAATCTATTTGGGAGCAGCCCGTTGGAGAACTATTCGAGGAGATACCGGATATTACATAAACATCCCCACAAGACCATCACAGTGGTACCCAGTTGAGTTCAACTTCGAAAACCTCTGTTGGGTAGAGATCGCTTGGAACGCACCACAGAACCACTGGGACGTATTACGACCCGCAGGATTAGAATATCGCTGCGACATTCTTGAACGAGACGTACAGACGAGAGGCAATTGGGGTCCCATTGACGGACAAGACGAAACAAACGCATCAGGATCATCAAGGACACCTGCACCATCTGAAGCCAGTGAAGAAACCGCTGAAGATGAAAGTGAAAGCGAGCAGCACGAGCAAGAAGCAGCGATTGAAGAGATCACAGAATTGGCGGAACAAATTGCAATCCGTGATGCAACCGCAGCACCAGAGGGATATATTGTCCCAGCACCACTAGCTGAGTACCCAATCAGATCACAAATGGCCACAATGACAGAGCCAGTACAAGTACGCGTAGAAGCACCTGCGCAAGAACCAATAGGAACAATCGACCCTACCACAGGGCATTGCATCATGCAAGATGGACAAAGAATCACTGACGACGACATAGCGCTTTACCGTGCTGTAGGACCAGACAGAGATGACCCTCCCAGTGAAGAGGGAAGAGGTGAATTCGCAGGAAGAGGACCACCTGAAGACCCAGAAAACCCCTGGAGAGGAGGAGGAGATTTACCTGATGGACGCCCACCAAGAGGCGGAGGATTTCCAGGAGCCCCAGGAGGAGGCGCACCCGGAGGTGGAGGAGATCCTAATGCAGGACTTAATGTAGCTGTGGGAGCTGCCAGATCAGATAAGTTCATTGGCAACCCACCTATCACGTTTACTGGCGATCACACCAAGACAGAGCAATTCCTCACACAATGGGAACTGTATTGGGGAGTCAATAACAACAACCCCGTCATGATCAACCCGTACCAGAGAAGCATGCTATTCTTCACCTTCGTACAAGGTGACCTCGTCAACGAATGGATTGTCACCATGGCCAGATGGATCGGCGACCAAGTACGACACAATGGAGTCCTCAGCACCAACGAATGGCTGTGGAACGAAATAGTAACGGCTTTTAGGAGGCGATTTGTGAACACCCTTGAAAGGGAACAAGCCCGTACTGCATTGAAGCAAGGCATCAAGATGCAAGGAGGTGACGTAGATGCTTATGTCACCCTATTCGAGAAACTGGCACGCCAGGCAGGATATCGACTGGATTCCGCTCTCACACTCGACTTTTTCACCAACGGACTACCCCGAGGACTATATGAGGCTTGCTATCAATTCGATGAACCGCAAACATATGCGGAATGGAAGAACGCAGTACTGCGCTGACAAGAACAGTACATCCATATGAGAGCCCGCCTCGACCAGAGAGGAGCAAGCAAGTCTAACACCGGAGCATGGATCCCACGTATGCCAGGAGGATTCCGACGTACTAACGACCCCAACGCAATGGACATATCTGCAGGACGCACTAGAGGAAGACTTGCGGAAGCCGAAGAAGTGCTCGAACGCTATGAGCAGAAACCCCGCAATCCGCCGTTCCCACCAAGGCAAGGGTTTATACAACGCGGGAACCACCGTGACTTCAGGGAAGTGACCTGTTATAACTGTCAAAAGAAAGGTCACATCAGTCGCCAGTGCACCATGCCCCGCCAAAGCAGGGGAAGATATGTTGAAGCCTACGAAGAAGAGGCCTACGAACCGCGAGTGGCCGCTACAAGCAATAGGCCCATAAGCGCACAAGAACGTGCCGATCAATTCCTCACAGGAGTATCAAAGGATACGGACGAAGTAAAGGATATTGTATTCCAGAAATTGTGGAAGGAGGGTTTTCCAAGCGCCTGAACCCATTGGCCTGGGTGAGGGCAGTATGTGTGATGACTTACTCTCAGTAAGTCAAAGAAACTTGGGTCACTTAGGATGACGACGAGGGATAAGAGGGACAAGGAAGATAACAATGTAGAGAGCAGAGAGGAGGACTTTAAACAAATGCAAGAGGGCAAGGAGGCAGAGCAGACTTTGGAGAGTGAGCAGTGCAGAAGACTATGATCTTGCAAATGGGAGTTCACAAGTGGACAGTCTGAGGGACTGTCCGTTGTATTGCGCCAGCTTATATACCTGGCTACATGGTGTTTACATAATGGAATACTCTGGAAACTCGTAGAAGTTTTATAAATACCGTCCAATGGCAATAGTCTCTCTGGGAATGTCCTGGAAGCCTGTGGAAGCTCTAATAATACCATCCAATGGCATTAGTCTCTCTGAGACCTGGTGACCTTTTCCGCAGTTCTTCTGTGGAAACTGATAGAACTCTGTAGAAGGTGGTAGAACCTTCTACAAGGAACTAGTCACGTGACAGATCACGTGACCTCCGGAGTATAATTTCAAACACCGACCTCGGATTTCCTAATTAGGAAGTTGATTACATAATACCGGACCGGACCGGACCGGCCTGAACTCTTGAGTCATAACCTAAGCTTGACGGTTCATGACAGTATGTTGTAACTCTGTGATAATGACTCGTTTCCGTTCTCTAAGAATTCCAGTCTCGATTTGCACAAGTTACGCAATGGCCGAAAAGAAAGCATTAGTGGACTCCGGAGCCACAGACAACTTTATAAAACCCGCGTTTGCACGACGCATGGGCATTGGCATCCAACGACTAGATAAGTCGCGAAAAATATGGAACGTCGATGATACCGAAAACAAAGCAGGACTTATCACACACTACACGGACCTCAAAGTTTTCCACGACGGAAAAGAACAAGTCATGAGGTTCCTACTTACAGACATCGGACGAGAAGACCTCATATTTGGTTACCCTTGGTTGGCAACTTACCAACCTACAATTGACTGGCGGAACGCTACCATTAATACGAAGATAGCGCCCACCACGCTCCAAACACTCAAAGTCACGCCATTACGAACTACGATCACCAGAACCCTTACCAAAGAAAAGAAAGAAGAAATCGTACAAGAACTAGAAGAGGAAGAGATTCAAGCACGAGGAGCAGCAACGGACATGGCTATCCAAGTGGGCCAATACACCAAGGCAGCTGAATTACCACCAGAATACGCTGAGTTCTCCACCTTGTTTAGCGAACAAGCGTCACAACGATTCCCACCTAGCCGAGTATGGGATCATGCGATTGACTTCAAAGAAGGATCACCAGATGCTGTGGATTGCAAGGTCTATCCTATGACCCAAGATGAGGATAAGTCACTGCAGGAATTCCTGGACGAACAACAAAAGAAGGGGTACATCAGACCATCAAAGTCCCCTTACGCATCACCTTTCTTCTTTATTAAAAAGAAAGACGGCAAACTTCGACCAGTACAGGATTACCGACGAATAAATGACATGACCATACGCAACCAATACCCTCTCCCTCTCATTGACGACCTCATCCTTGATCTCAGCAATGCCACTATCTACACCAAACTTGACATCCGTTGGGGGTATAACAACGTACACATCAAGGAGGGTGACAAGGGAAAGGCAGCGTTCAAAACGCGTTATGGACTATTCGAACCAACAGTGATGATTTTCGGCTTAACCAACTCTCCGGCAACGTTCCAGGCGATGATGAATCACATCTACAGGGATGTCATCACAAAGCATGACCAGCTGGGCACGGCAATATGCGTATACATGGACGATATCGGCATCGCTACACGGACTAATCTACAAGGACACATTGCAGCCGTCAAAGATGTACTAACAGTGGCGAAGGAACATGACTTATACTTCAAATTGGAAAAGTGTCTATTCCACCAGCCGCGGATGGATTACCTGGGGGTAATCCTTGAAAAGGGGGTAACGCGCATGGACCCTGCCAAAATTTCGGGCATCCGCGACTGGCCAACACCTACTACCGTCAAACAAGTACGCTCATTCCTTGGTTTCTGCAACTTTTACCACGCTTTCATCAAAGGGTTCTCTTCACATGCACGAGCTCTCCACAAACTCACAAGAAAAGATGTGGAATGGCAGTGGACAGAAGCAGAAGACAAAGCATTCACCACGCTCAAAAACCTCGTTACAAGTGAACCAGTACTAGCGCATCCAGTCCTCAAAGATCAGTTCGAACTGGAAGTCGACGCGTCTGGTTATGCCATAGGAGGAGTATTACTGCAACGAAAAGAGGATGGCAAACGACACCCTATTGGCTACTTCTCGGCAACGTTGAATGCAGCAGAGCGTAATTACGACATTTACGATCTGGAACTACTGGCAATTGTCAAAACACTAAGACATTGGAGACCACTACTGGCCGGCTCACCCCACAAAGTCAAAGTCTTCTCGGACCACATGAATCTACAATACTGGAAATCCCCCCAGAAAATTAGTCGCAGAGTGGCTAGGGAAGTACAGGAACTTATGGAGTATGACATTGAGATTCACCATATTAAAGGAACCGCAAATGGCTGCGCAGATGCGCTGTCACGACGGCCAGACTACGACCAAGGCGAACATGACAACGAAGATGTCACAGTACTCCCGGACCGCCTGTTTATCTGTGCCAGCACAACGGAAGCCGCACCAGCATTAATCCAAGTAATCTCACCAGAAGAAATGGAAAGAACGGACCCAATATACCAACAAAGCGAAGAGGTATTGAAACCATGGGTTGACGCTCATCATCTCAATAAGATAGAAGGCACGTGGTACAAAGATGGAAGACGCGTTGTCACTGGAGGACTACATGATCGACGAACAATCATTAGAGCACATCACGACTCACCGGTATACGGACATCCAGGGATTGCTAGGACAACACAACTTGTCGCACGCAGCTACTGGTGGCCTAATATACACAAAGACGCGATAGAATACGTAAGAGGTTGCGCCGAATGTCAGCGCCACAAGATAAACAACCGACCGACGAAGGCGCCATTATCACCTATCTTCCCGATACCCGAAGCTATGCCATTCACTACCATTGCTTTGGACTTCATCACTAAGCTGCCCTTATCGCAGGGATACGACTCCATTCTCACGGTAACGGATCATGACTGTACAAAAGCATCAGTCTTTATCCCGTGCAATGAAGAGATAACGGCAGAAGAGACGGCAGCCCTATATGCCAAATACGTGTTTACCAGGTTTGGACTGCCCACAAAGATCATTAGTGACCGGGATCCCCGCTTCGCATCAAAATTCACACGAGAATTATGTAAAATCCTTGGCATCAGTCAGAACGTGTCCACGGTGTATCACCCAAGAACTGATGGACAATCGGAACGCACCAATCAATGGCTAGAACAATATCTAAGGTTTTGGGCCAACGAGCGTCAAGATAACTGGTGCTCTTATCTTCCAATGGCAGAATTTACGCATAACCAATGGCCCCACGAGATAACGCGGAAGTCTCCATTTGATCTCCTTATGGGGTATAACCCGCGCACTGATTGGATCGATAGACCATCACCCATCCCGCAAGTATCACTCCGAGTGGATCAATTCAAAGAAGCCCGAGAAGACGCCAAGGCACTGATGGAACGGGCGCAAAGATTGTGGATCAAACACAAAGATACGCCCAGGTACAAGATAGGAGACCTTGTGTGGCTGGAAGGACGCCACTTGCGCACCAATCAACCAACCGCCAAGCTTGCACCCAAGCGACATGGACCCTTTAAAGTTGTTCAGGTGATGTCCGCAGTCAATTATCGATTGGAACTTCCCACGCAGTGGAGCATCCACCCAGTGTTTCACATCGATCTTCTCACACCTTATTGTGAGATGGAAACACATGGTCCGAACTACCAACGCCCACCTCCAGAACTGGTAGATAACGAAGAAGAATACGAAGTTGAGAAGATTCTAGACTCCCAGCGATTTGGCAGAAGGCGCAAACTCCAGTATCTTGTCAAATGGAAGGGCTACCCAGACTCTGACAATCAATGGGTCGATAAGGATGACGTATTTGCCGATAAGGTGATAAGGGAGTTTAAAACTTCAAACCCAGCCACAGAAACGCATATAAGGCGAACTCACATCGCTAAGTCCCCTCATCCCACTACCACTACCACGTTCACCAACACATCCTTACCATTGCTACATGCAATGTCCTCTTACTACTGCGGCACCCCAACGTGTGTCTTTGGAGCTGAACTGGACGAAGGACTTCTGTCCCTCGAGGCCACGCAGAGCGTACAGCGCGCCGCCGTCAACGCTGAAGCAGACGGGGGAGCTCCGATCACCCATCAAGAGGTCGCAGAAGTACTACGTCGATTCCCCAATCCAGCGACGAGCCAATGTCCACTCCTCCACTTCAGCAACTGGTGCTCACTGTGCCAGACGGAGGGGATGTACAAGATACATGTTACGTAACGACAGCACACGTAACCCCGAGCCCTTGGAAGAGGGGCAGCTGGAAGAAGAACCATTCGGCGACGATCAAGTATGGGCAGCGGTACTTGCCCAGGAAGAGCAACGTCACGCAGAAGTCATGCGACAACGGGCCGAATATCACGGCATGTCGCCAAGCACGGACTCACGTGATGAAGAAGAAGTCAAGCAGATGCTGCAAGACACGCAAGCTAGGATGGAACGGCTCTCCCTAGAACCGGATGAGCAGCATTTGCCGGGTGAGTGATCGGCTTATGCACGAACAGTGACACCAGAGTAATCACGTGACCTTATCAGGATGGCACGTGACAAGTCTAGAAGCGGCTGGAAGGCCATGGACTATGCCTTATCGTAGCGCCTTGGGGCACGATAGGCGAACACATTATCATTGGACAGGACCCTTATCACTCTTATCTCCTTATCCCCTATCATCGGCATTAAGGGCATGTGTACGTTTATCATCGCATATCACGGACTTACGATATCGTTATCTCGAGGGGCTGTGCTTATCACGCCTCATGGTCTCTTATCTTGGACTTTACTTATCTTCATGGTTCCTGGATGACTCATTCCTAGGATCGTTGTATTAGGGTTTGCTGGGTTTAAACCTGCACCCTCTTGTGTATATAAGGGCTGAGGTCTTCGCTTTCATACCTTAGCTTT
>WTXK01000558.1:0-28765 GCA_025769895.1 Lactarius psammicola | reverse complement strand
TGCGCATCCGCACGCGTTCGTCATTGAATATTGAATATCCCCTATAGCCCCCCACATTTTGAGTGGGGAGCTGCTCATATAATTGATAATGACGTGCAAGGATGCGAACTCGACGTGCAAAGTGGATCCCCTCACCCTCATGCCATTGCCGGGCAATGTCATGGCTTGCAGCCATTCTCCCAATGCCTTTAATTCGAAGTGTAGCGAAGTTGCGCAATAAAAGCAACTGGTTCATTGAGGTGAGCCTTGCATGTTTCTTGTGCGCGTTGATGATGTCGTCTTTGAGCTGTTCTCGCAGGTCCTTCCAGCTCCTTATATCGTCTTTTGGTTCAGGATCTGTGGCTCTGGCTCCCAGCATGGCGTCGACCATCTCCTCTTCACTGTCAACCCAGATGTCTCCCCCATCTCCCCCTGGCTCCTTGTAAGCGTCCTCACTTTCACTTGCACTGTCATGGTTTGTGTGCACTGGACTTGAGTCACATCGTCGACGCTTGTGGCCCAGGTTGTGGAAAGTTGGGTCTGGATCAGCTTGGGCCGATTGGGTCTGGGAGATCTTGTGAACACTGGGGCATGTGGCTGGAGTGCTCAATGGTGGGGGCGTTGGTGAGGAACAAGGTGGTGCCACAATGGCAGGGGATGTGGGTGCGGGTGCAGGTGAGGGTGAGGGGGGCAGCTCCAGGGGTGGTGGTGGCGGTGGAGGCAGGGCAGGAATGGGTCGGGCAGAGGACATATTCTCCGCCTTCTCTGCACTCTGTGGACCACTCAACAGAGTGAAACTAAAAGTGGTGAGTTGTGACTGGTTATGTATTGCACGCTGATGCTTGGGGCGTCGCTGACTCCGTGCTGACTTTGCAATGACATCAGGCCCAAATGAGGGGGCTTTTCTGGGTCCTTCAGTCCATTACAAGGTGAGTACAGGTGTGCTTAATCTGTTATCCCAAACTAACCATTCTTTGCACTCTTTTTCTTTCGTGCTAACTTTGGTTTCCACTCTTGATCACACGGATCATCATCTTGGAGATCCGAAAGCATTTGGACCATAAGAACATTGAAGGCCTCACTATTGATGCCCCCCATGTCATCTTCAGGGTCCCAGTGTTCATCAGAATCCTCTCCATCAAATGGTGATGGCTTTGTACCAGCGTGTGGGTCCCACTCATTTTCTCCATAATCGTCTTCTGAGTCCGTTTCGTGCAGATTTTTGGCAAGAGCTGGTGGGTCGGGGCTCAGGGAGTGAAGTACTTGCCTCCCTTCATGCTCTGCTTTCTTTTTTTTGCTCAGAGGATGACTGCGATGCCAATGGCAGTCCATGAGATCATTGGTGAGTCAGTCACGTGCTGCCTCAAACGCGGGATTTACACAGCCCATACAGTTTTCCTGGTTACAATTGGTGCCACCGGAGTGTGTTCATCATGCTCAGATAATCAAAACGAATCGATTTAGCCTAATTTTGAGTATCGGGTGCTAAATTTGGGGGGGTGGCCAACTTTTGAGGGTGTAATTTAATAAGTTACGTTTTTTGAAAGAACTGATGCACGACATCAGCCAAGATGATCACAACATCATCTCTGACCACTATTGCATCGATTCCAAGCATTTCCGAAGTCATAAAAATTTGTCATAAAAATTTGTCGAGTTTGATTGTCCGGCACTGTAGAATGACGAAAATATTGTCAGGGATTTACAACTCGGTCATCAGAATTACCCGGAAATTATAAGTGCTTACAGGGTAACTGGGTTTAACTACAAGAATCATAAGTATTTGTTTCCCCACCGGAATAATCCGTTGGAGTTGCAGGCAGTTATCATTTCGTTGTAATAATAACACAGACTGAAATGCCCCTATATGCTACTATAATCTACATAAGCAATTCTCGATTTGATAACCCAATAAAAATTTTATTGGTTTTTGCTGATGATTGGGAGTAACTTCTTTCAAAATTTCTAAGGGTACACACAGGTGCAAGACCTTGAAAGATGCAGAGGGATTAGCTGCAATGAGCCCATAAGAGCTCACTTCCAAATTGGGAAAGTAGGCCAGTGTGTGCCCCACCTCTTCCCCCTGCCTTGCTGATCTGTGCTCCCCCTCCCCCTCCTTTTACTTGGAAAAAAAAAATAGACAATAGTTTGTGTGGTTATTATGAATCAATAAAGATATTTTCTCTTAATTAAAAAGTTGACTAAAGAAATGATTTAATTTGTGTTTGTACTTTGTAAAGATGATTTATTGTAAATTTATTGGCTAATAAATGGACACTGCTTGATAGACTTTAGTGAGAAAAGCAGGGTTTTGAGGGCACAGCCCCCAACAAGCTGAAGTTGAGTGCCAAAGGCCAGTGAAACAAGCAAAGCGAGTGAGCCATGCTGTAGGCATGGACTGAAGCTTGTAGTAATAGTAAAAGGAAAAAAGAAATGTCTATAAGATCATGACATTTGGCCTTATGTTTTTCAACCCATTACTAAGATCTGAGGACATGAGTCTTCACTCTCACTGATGAGTTATAGGTCACATGACCCTTTACAAAATGTAACAAAAGTGTGGGTTGTTTTGGATAAAAAGTGCAGAAAGGCAAGAAAACATGATTCTCAAAAAGAGAAAAGATTGGCCAATTTCTCCCTCAAATCTTAATATTTTTAAAAAAAAAATTGGGCAGATTGTAGCTATGGATGTCTACTTTAGTCCTCACACAATAGATTGTTTTTATTTTGATGATGTGGGGGGGAGATTAGGAAGGCAAGAAAGGGTGAGTAGCAGCTGACATAAGGGGGGATGGTTCCTGATGACCGCTACCTTATGGAAACACCTATCCACACAAGCTTCAGTCTGTGCCTATGGCACAGCTCACTCACTTCGCTCATTTCACTGGCCTTTGGCACTCAACTTCAGCTTGTCCACATTAGCCTGTATTATGCAAACAAATCCAAACAAGCAAGGTTGTAGTTGACAAAGTCGACACCTAGTACAAATAATTTATCGTGTGAAAAAACTTTAGCATGGTTGTCAGAACACCCTTTCGGACTCAGCCTATGCGCGTAAATTGGTTGCAAGGTGCCATCCGTTTTGGATTCAGCTGTAATCAAATCCTCAGTTGACTATAAGCAGATTCCGCTTACCCGCTCCTGCCCGCCCTGACGGAAAGTCACCCACTCTCACTCACTCACATCTATTTACGAGCTGCTCATCATGTCAACACCTTTCAATATCGAGAAATTTTCTGGTCTTCCGAATATCCCGTCCTTTCCCCCAATTGAAATCCCCAACACCTCCACTCTTCGTTCTTCAGTCGATCATCTGCCCCCTCTCGATGAGGACTCGCGTCATTCTCCCAGTGTATTCACACCGCTTTCTCGTCCACCTTATCATCACACTGTAAAGCCAATTGACGCTACTTTTCAACCATCGCCTACTAGTACTTCTTCGCTCTCTCCAAACTTGCGCAAGTCTTTCTCTGTCGACTCTTTCTCCCGTCTGCCCCGTCTTTCTCCCGTCAACGCATCAAGTCGTCAACGTGGAGCAACCACCGCTTCACCGGCTGTCCCCGATGAACAACGTCGTAGCCAGGTGTCAAGTTGGCAGTTTCAGGCTCTTGAGTCACCTCAAGTCTCTTACGCTCCCCGTGATCCCAGTTTTCCTCTATCCGGGCGCAGCCGTGGTACTAGTGTTAGGACTGCGGGTGGTGAAAATAGACCATCAATCCCGGAAGAGTCAAACGGTGATGTCGTGCGGGATATCCCTCACTCTTCTACTGGTGCGAAAAGAACTAGAATCAGGGGCAAGTTGCGCCCCACACTACCTCCTGGAGAGCTTTCGTTACCATCAAAACTACACGGCACGAATCCCACTACCCCGGCTATCACCAGCGGCAGCAATGACAACACTCCACGACTTCCTGCCGCTACAATCGAAGATCTTTTACATCGAAAGTCTAAAACAGGTTCGTCCAATCGACCAAGTCGGGGCGACCTCAATGGCCTTGGATCCACGAGCAATACTACGGACACGGATTTTGGTAGCACTACGTTGCAATCGGTCAGTCCTACTCTTCTCGTTCATCTTATCTATGCCCAAATTGAACGCCCTGAAGGTCACCGTAGCTGTGATTGGAGAAAAAGGCTGCGGAAAATCTACTGCCATTTCGAAGGGATTAAAAGCGTATAAGCTGACAGAACCAGTGATAGTTCAGGACGGCACCGAGGATGAATCCCTCCACCAGTGTGGGTATGCGACATCGTTACGAGTGAAACACTGCCCTGATTATCCGTTCTACACCAGATACTCTTCGAGAGGGTAAAGTGGCCGATGGACATGGAGCCGATGCGCTTCTCAATGTTCTGGAAGTTGACGTTGCTGTTCTCAAAGCACGTTTGGAGTCTAACCGGGCCACGTGGCCAGAACAATTTCCGCTCTTGGACGGCGTGATAGTGTGCTGTGATGTCTCGAAGAGGGACTCGTTTGCAGATGTGGAGGATGTCCTACGTTTGTATACTCTTTTTAAGAACACTCTATAATGCTAACTATCTGATAGCGGCATTCCGAGCAGCGAAGCTCCCAATAGTTGCTATAGTATGCAAATGCGACCTTGAGAACCTTTTGGATCTGAAAATGGTCTACAAACGGCTATCAACGTTTGACATTGGCCTTGTCAAGATCTCGATCTCGAATGAGGCAGGAAAGCACCAACCACGCTTAGCTTTTGACTGGCTGTTTAGAGCTATCAACCACAACCGACGTTCGCTGGCTGCATTTTCTGAGTTAAGCTTACCGGATTCTAACTCGTCGGCTGTATTTTTAGGTACAGATCACGTCGATGCTGTCAATTTCCAGAATCCTGCTTCTCCGGAGGTTCTCACGGTAACGCCGCCTTGGGAAATACAACGCTCGGATACGGCAACGCCCACTGCTGCCATGTATGGGTCTTATGAGCTCTCCCAGATTATGCCGTCTTATGACGTGCACCCTGTCATACATTCAACATTGTCCATGCATATCCGATCAACGGGCGACTTGCTTATTTCTAACGCAGAAGCGACAGCTAAGGGTATACCTGACCACGACGAGTCACAAGCCATCGTAGACGGAGGGGCTCAGTGTGTCAGTGCCGTGTTTCTACAAGCAAATGTCTCAGGAGCAGAGCTGTCTAGTTTAACCGACGGTGCTGAGCCTACAGACGATATACCAGAAGACCGTCCCGGTGTACCCGAGAGAGACAGGTGAATAATTAATATGTCCCTCAGGAAGTGCCAAATAACATCGTAACTGGACAACAGTCGATATGTGCCCTGGGCCACGCTAGACGAGCTTCTTAATAGACTCCTCTTCTTGGCTATCAGCGACGACGGTAAGGGCCAATTTCCCATGCATTGACAAGGTACCGATCACCTGGTTTTAGATTGGGACTTCATCTCACACTTTTTACTCACTTATCGACGATTTGCAAACCCACGAAGTCTAATTCTAGCCATGCAGAAGCGCATGCGCCAGCTAGATCAAGGCTCCGATGATCCTATGTTTGCGTGTTTCGCTCAAATGAGGTATGACGTGTATTGTTGTCAGTAGACATACGCCCATGCGCCCTTTCCCCTAGAATATGCCATCTCTTGGAAGTTTGGATTCAGGATTACCCCCACGATTTTGTCGTCGGGGCTGCAGCAGATGCCCTCAACGCGCTGATCAAGTCTATCGTCACCAAGACACACCTTCTCCACTACGGATCCGACCTGCTCCCCTTTCTTGAAGGACGTCCTCTCCATGACAAGGACTTTGCGTGGGCCATAAAAGTCGACGAACCCACCGTAGAGAATGACGACTTCAACTTCGACGACGTCATTCCAATTGTAGAATCGACTTCAACACAAACCCAGCTCTCGGAAGAGGCAAGACCGACTTGGCCCCAATTACCAAGCTCCAGCCCTGAACACAAACCCAGCCCTCCTCTCAGCTCCCGGCGTAACGGGGCCACTTCAGCTAACCAGGCTGATAGTGTAAAGGAAGTGCTCAAAACCCTTCTGATTACGTCAGTGAGGCTAGACAACTATGAACCTCTGCACGTAGCTGAGGAAATCACAAGAGTTGGAAAACGCACGTTCCTGCTGATTAAGGTAGGAGTTGTTTTACATCCCCCGTTATCGTGTCGAAGTCACCTTTGGTCTACCCCCCCAGCCACGAGACTGGTTGCACCACGTGTTGGTTTCCGGAAAGAAAGATCCAGAGACCAATTCTATTGCACGGTTCAATGAGATGTCTGAACATTTGGCAGATTGGTCCGTTCCAGACCATTACGATACTTGGTTGCCCTATTGAGTATGGTACCAGGGTCGTTTCCCTGATTCTATGCCATGACAAACACAAAAACAGAGCGAAGCAAATCGAGAAGCTGGCGGAGATTGCTGAAAGGTTGAGAGCTCTGAATAATTACTCGGCACTACGCGCATTTGTAGCTGGCATCAACAGTGCCGCCTATTCAGGCGATCCCGCAATCGCGAAGTTTCGAGAGAACAACCCAAAGTTGTACAAACATTTTCAGTCTTGGGAATTACTATTCAACTCGACCGGTTCACACCGCACCTACCGGATGGCACTCCGCAACTCAAAAGGTCCTTGTATCCCTGCCCTGTGAGTAAGACTCGCTCGTACCACTGCTTCGCCTCACCTGGTCAACAGGGAAGTACACTTATCTGATCTCATTCGAGCTCACATCGGAAATGGGGATTTTCACCCAGAAGATTCTTCGAAGATCCACTGGGCTAAATTCAATATGATGGGCAGGTTTGTACACCTTGTTAAACACTACCAACTGCGGTGTTGTGGTGTAGGTTACTCGTTTGAGGAGCGTCTGGAGTTACAAGGAATTTTGAACGTCACGATCATGCATAACGAGGTGAGCCCATAGATTTTATACCTTGGTCCACAACCTACCTGCCCTCATGAAGATGCAATTGTCACGGATCACTCCTCCACCAGACGGTGATGAATCTCGTGATTATTCAAATTGGCGAGATGCGGTACTTATGCGCAAGCTGCTGTTCTGGGTGTGAACCATTTGGCATCTCGCATTTATTTAAAACCCACAAGTCATTCATATTCCATTGTTATCCTTAACGCTGTCTGCTATTCTATTCTATTTTATTTTAATCCATTGCCGTGCGTGTTGGGGTACAGAACCGTATGTAGCACTTCACAGCGTATGCCTACTAGTGACACAACGGAAATGAGAGGACCGAAGCCGAGGTGGCGCGTGTTGAGACAAGGCGCGGCGTGGCTGAGTCGATCGACGAGTGGAGCCACTTGACAGCTCATAAGATTAGTGAAGTGGGCGAGACCGTGGGCGATGCGACGAAGACGGAGTAGCGATGAATGCACGGGGCGCGGGGACGCGCTGCCTGTCTTCGAGGTGGCTGTTTGCAAGGTGATCGACGTCGACGCCCGTTGTGGCATGGGTGTGTGCGAGTGCGTAACGAGCGACGAGGGTGGATGTGTGGGAGAGAAAGAGAGAGATGGGGGAAAGCGAGATCGATGGAGGGCGAGGGACCTCATGAGATGGGGCCAGGAAAAGGGGTGGGAGATGTTGATGTGACCGACCAACTTCTGTCTTCGGTTGTGCTGTTACCAGTTGCAATGTGCTGTGGGCCGACGACAGATGCTCACTGTGCCAAAAGAAGGGGGGAGCAGCGCGCCAAGTGCCATGCGTGAGAAGACCAGAATGGTGGTATGTGGGTGAGGAAGACAGCAATCGTGGTGAGGGTCGGCAAGGGGCGGAACGTGTTGAGAAAGTCAAAGTGGCTGGGCGACGCCTGCGGGACGTTGTTGATCCGCACGCTCTGCACGTATATTGCAGCTCCCTGCGGGACCGTCGCGGTAATGGAACGTGCGTCGAGTCCATAGACCGTTACGGTCGTGCCCACGTTCAGGTATGGGTTGTGCACGGTGTACTTGGGCACCATTGGGGAGAGCACGAGAAGTGACGACCTCCCTAAGTTACATGCTCAAGTTACACTGTGGGCAGAGTATAATGTTATGTGGATTTTTATGTTAATTTTATGAGAAATATATTTGAGAAATGTCTAAGATGTTGTCATGCAAGACAGTGTGAACTTATTTATAATGTACTCTACAATAAAGAAAGTGTTATCCCGGCAAATACATTGTAAATATATTGTAAATATATCTACTTGTAAACTTTGAATGTGCTTCGCACATTCATTGCCAATGAATTCGGGCTACTCATCTTGATCACATTGCAACTCATATTCCTAATATAATACCCATTAAACCTAACATTTCATTGAGGAGACATTCAGCCTGACATCCGATATCGGAACGTCGAGAGTCAACAACTGAAGACATCAAGAGATCTCAACAACATAACACATAACATTCATCTAACATCGGAACATCCCAAGTCAACATCTCAACATCTGAACTACTACACAACAGACACAATGTTCCACAGACAAGTCCAGAATGTGTGCAAACTCTAGCTTCCTTTCCCTACTCATAACCCCCCCCAACCCCACGACTTATCATTACAATAATGAACCTGCATCACTTAGTCCCACTTTCCTCTCACCACAGGCCATACATCCTCCAGTGGTGACAATCCAGTCGAAGAGACTTGATGATTGCGCCGCGGTGACAGCGGAAGGGAAGGCACGAAGCAACACCCCAAGTGCCTAAGGCCTAGAAATCTGTGGGTGAAACGAGGAATTGCGCGGAAAGAGCGGACAACGCATAGACGATGTCGAGAAAAATGAAAGTGGGTACTCACCTGCTGACCTCCATAAACGGAGTGAGACATGCCCATGATGGTTCGCGATGACGAGCAACTCCCCACCGAGGCAACCAGACGGCGCGTCGAGGTCGCTCGCGAAGGGTGCCATGCGGAAATGAGGAAAATATACCAGACGAGATGGACAAGGTGGTGGGGGGAACACCAAACGTCGACCAATAGATTCCACCGGATCATCTCAAAATATGCTGCGACAGTCATTTCCGTATGTTCAAGGGCCATGTGGGAGGGGAGGGGTCATTGGGGCTGCTAAGTCGAGGTGTTGGAGAGCTTGGCCATGCATAGAAAAGTAATCAGAGCACTGACCTGGACGTTACCGGACAGAGGGATGGACCTGTAGACGTGGGGAAACTCCCCGCTTGCACCTTACGATAAAGTAGGCGTGAGGAAGGAAATGGTTGAATTTCGAGTGACGACATACCAACGGTTGGGGCCACAAACTGTAGTAGCGGTGGAGAGCCGCAAAAAATATTCTGAGACTTCCCGAGTGGAGGTGAATGCCTAGCAGTAGAGGGGTCAGATATAGCAACCATGAACGAGAAGGTCGGGGTGGAAGGAGAGACGAGACAGATGATGGATGGAAAGGAGAGTGAAAACTCGCCTCGGTTGTCAGAGCGCAGTCACCGCTACGAAGCAACCTCATTGTGCGAAGTCGTGGCAACCAGACGGCCATTCGAAGCTGCCCCACAAGGAGTAGGTTGCGAATAGACGAGCATCCAAATCGGAACAAGGTCGAAGGGGGGTTTGCATTGAACGCTCCCACCAAGGCAACCAGACAAAGAGTCAAGGTTACCCCACGAGGGGCAGCGTGCGGGAAGAGGGAAACATTGCGTTGGACAGCGTAGATATCAAAGAAATAGGGAGGTAGTTAGGGGGGTGGAACATGGAAAAAAGGGTGGGGGAGAAGGATGGCTTATGTAGAACGCGTGGACTTTGACCTTTCTCTCTGAAAAGGTTTCCCATATGGAAGTCACGTGCGCTTGACTACTTCAAGCTTTTGCTTTCCTCAGGCTCGTATGTTTTCACCGCACCGTCTGGTTACTTCGATGGGAATGTGCACTTCCCCTGACCATCCTTTCTTGGTGTCTACAATCTTCCTCATCACTCTCTCTGTACGGAGCCCTTCGTGAGCGACCACGACGCACCGTCTGGTTGCCTTGGTGGGGCGTTGTTCGTTACGTGACGCTCATCTTTCACCTGGCCTCTGTCGCGAACCATCACGGATGTGTCTCGCTCCGTTTATGGAGGTCAGTAGGTGAGTACCCATTTTCATTTTTTTCGACACCGTCTACGCAGCATCCGCTCTTTCTGCACAACTCCTCATTTCACCCACAGATTTCTAGGCCCGAGGTCCTAGGAGTGTTGCTTCGTGTCTTCCCATCCGCTGTCGCCGTGGTGTGACCATTAAGCCTCTCCGACCTCCGACCCACCGCCGTTTACTAGTGGGCCATATTGGTCAGTGAGCCGCGTCGGCAAGCTTTTGACATCGCTCCGCATGTGGCTGGGCTAATGTCGTCATGGCTGGTCTTGATGTCTCTTATCCCGTAGCACGTAGGTGTTGCGTTCATTTCTTTGTCTCTAACAATCTTAGCTCTAACAAATGCCAGGAACCGAGGCGGTGTGGTGCGACACTGAATTGCCATATGCGAATGTGTTGATAAGTGACCTGTGTGCACTTAGCGGCTCGAATGGACTTGTGCAGATATGGACTGCTTTAGATTAGATTAGATATACAGGACACATGTAGATTAGATTATTATGATCTTTACAATCTCGGACCTTATCTATGACATCATATGTACAGAACAATCACAAGGACTTGTTATTATAGTACGCGTTAGCACTTTCCTTTGTTATATCCTTATTATGATATATCTTTTGTTCTTTACATTCCTTGTACTTATTGTCTAAGTACACTCCCTTTGTTTCGCCCACTATTGTGTTAGGGGCTTATTGTACTTCTACTTATTGTAAGACGCTTTCCTTGTTCTCTATTATAGTACAAGGTCTATTGTATCTAAAGTGTATAAGTAGCACATCATGTACGCCCTGATACCACAGTTCTCATCTCTGTGTATCAGGTTAGTTAAACTTCTCTCTAATGAAGTACAGTTCTCATCTCTGTGTATCAGACGTCTCTATCTGCTCAACCTTGCTAGATCCTTTGCTTCCCTGTGCTGCCTATATCTCACCACAGTCTCCTTTGTCACTGTGAGTATAGTCTCTATTCACCTATGCTGTTCATCAGAATGACCCTTCACAACACATGTACATATATCGCTACCCTGGCTTCCTCTGGGAGGTACTGCCTCCCTAGACCGGTGATCGTTCCTTCTACGAATGTCGGCTACGCAGAATTTCGAATCGAGGAACCTCCAGTCCCTTGTAACCCCTCATCCTCATTTGGCCGCCTGGTGATGAGTCTACTGGCATCCACCTGCCTACTTTTACCAGTGCTTCATGTTTCGGTCACTTACAGTCATTGTTTCAGACTCGGAACGTGCAAGTACTTACATATAGCATGTACAGATATCCTCTCTTCATAGAGGGACGACCAGTCTTACATGGCATAGCTGCCCCGGAATAAATACAATTTGAAAAAGAAAGAAAAAATATACGCACGGATCAGGGGAAGGAGTTTATAAATGAGTCTCTAAAGTCTTGGTGCCATGAGCAAGGCATCTAAATCAAATGACTGCGCCTTACTCACCTGCGCAAAACGGAATTGCTGAAAGAGCAAATGGAACCTTAGTTGAGCTGGCGCGTGCAATGAAATCAGGCACGATTTACCCGAATTCCTATAGGAACATGCAGTTGCCCACGCAGCCTATTAGAGATCGCTCATACACGAGAATACTCCCCACTGGGCTCCAACGAGCCCACACGAAGAGTGAAAAGAAAGACGGAGTAGCAAGCCATCGACAATCACTGTAGGACGCCCAAGGCCGACACACACCGGGCTCGCAACTCACGCCAAGGCAGCACATCCACCCCTTCAAACTTGATGCTTGACGGGAATCCAAGCCATGCCCCTCAGTGGAATGGGGGGAGGGGAACTTGTGATGATCAGAAAAGGCATCATTTGCATAATCTGCTCCGAAGGAAATTGCTTGTATTGTGCTACATAGGGTATCTGGCCACAATGCACACATGAAGTATTCAAAAAAAAAACGAGAATGCTCCAAAACACGACGCCATATGAGCTTTGGTTTCAGGGAATACCAGATGTCATCGTGGTCGTACCAATGTATAGCGCGACGGGGAGTCGGGGGCGCACTGTCAACGGGCGTACAGCCAAACGATAAAAGACAAGAGGATATCAAGAAAGACGGTACAGCCGAAAAGGAAAACGAGCACTCGGTTGAGGAACAGAAACGTCACGTCAGACCAAGAAATACCTTGGAAATCACGGGGTAATCAATCACGCGAATGGACTATCGTACCTGAGCAACCCAACCTCCGATGAGGGAAAGCCGGGCAGACCGAAGTGATGGGGGAGATCCGAAGAGTCTGAGCCAAGCTCAGAAGTCTTCCGAGTGGGAATAACTAAGTGAAATTTCTTTTCAGCTTGGAAACTCCTACCAGGTTTTTCCAGCATTTGTTATATTGGGACTCGGCTCACCGGCAATGCGCACCACACATGACATATGACAGCATGACCTTTATTTCAAATCTCTACATCTCTACGGAAGCCCATATTCTCATAACCCGGACCTAAACTGAGGAGTATGGGTTATGAGGCCTATATATATGAGGGTCGACTGTAATAAGCGAGATAAGGGGCGCTGAAAAACTGAATTGTACTACAGTCTACTCATCTTAATCATGTCTTGATCTCATTACGTACAAACAACATAGCCATTTATGGATTTGCCACATATGACCTTGACAGCACTTCCAACGAGTACCATATGACTTCCCACAACACCATCGCATTTGCCTCACAATTGTCCGCTATTGCTACTCCGCGGCCACACTATTGTCTGCTATTACCACTCAGCTTGTTTCCACTCTCCGCTCGTTGCCACTACTTGTTTTGAACCTCAGTGTCGAAGCTGTGACCATTATGGAAAGCCCTGTCCAGCACCTACTCTTCTGCTTCATTCTCATCAACAGACAGCTCAAAATCCTTCACAATGCGTTCCCGCTCAGAATACAAGGTCCACTTCGAGAACCTCAAGACTTTTGTCCTTTCCTGAGGTCCGTGATTCCCTCACTGAGGGACAAGAACAACACGAGTTTCAGCTTCTACGAACCCCTCGTCACTATATCGTATCACCAATCGGATAGCCTAAATGAAACGCAAGTTGATCTGAGGACTCCCGTAAGAATGCAAAGGCTCGACAGTTTGAAAACAGACTTGGAGAAGGAAGCTTTTGACAGCGTCGACATTATTATTTGTGTAGATGGTGCGTCTTTAACCTAGGCTACTGACTGATAAAGACTTTCAACGCTTTCCCACAGACACAACCCCCATCGTTCTGTTTCCCCATCAAGTGAGACATGGCCCACAATACCTTACCCTGATCGAGTTGCAGGGGAGCGTTATTCAACGACCTAGGCCGGAGTCCTTAGCCTCCAATCATATTTATGATGCACTAGAATGCAATCCCCTGACCCCGGTGCCAGATTTTGTCAAGAACTTTGATACAATGTTACGCGCCAAGCGTATTCCTGTGCCTGGCGTCAGTCTTGGCGTGTTTTTCCATCACCCTACTGATTAAGCGCTATTTCAGATCACGCCAGATTATCCGCAGTTTGTGAGAGACGTTCTTGGGGACGACGTGTACAACAGTTATTTTGACGCGCCAAGTAAACCCATGACGCTTGAGACGCCCTTATTTGAACCCATAGTCTTCACACGCTCTGCGGGATTCTCTGAATTTATGCACTACCACCAAATCCTTTCCGACCCGCAACTTACCTGTTCTGCAGTGTTTAGAGCCAGCAAGGAACATCACGGCTACTCTCTTCTGAGGCACCTCTCTTCCAGGTTGGAAGACAGTGGGAAAATTAATTTGTGAGTTAATTCGCAATTTCCAATTTAATCCAGAGTCAGGACATACTTTTTAGTAACCGTCCATGGCCTATCAATCTGTGTGTAACATCCTCAAGGCGTGACCTATATGATCTATATACACCACATAGCGACTTCTCTATAGTTATGAATAATTTCCCGGTCCTAATTCTCGAAGTGGAATCTGATTCAAACAAAACGGACAGGGATCGCATGCTGTTGCAAGCCGCCTGCCTTGTTTGTCTAGGCAACGCGCTAATCAAGAGCAAGGACCCTAACTTCTTCATTAAAGCCATATACATTGATTCGAATTACGTCGCCAAAGTGTTACGCTTTCACGGCGTAGGCCTGACTTAGGCAAGTTGAACGGCGACGCAACAAAATAAAGAGTATGTGACTTAGCAAAGTACACAACCCTTATGACAACAAGACAATATTGCGTGTCCTTGTGTCAATCGCAAGTCTTTAGAGATGAAGAGCAATGGTAATCCTGCTGAGAGAAGAGGATACAAGTTGGAAGTGAAATTGAAGAAGACCAAGCTGAAGAGCCTTGGTCTCAATACGACGACTTATATACATATATCGAGGCAGCTTTAAAGCTCCTCTCCAATCTTTACAACGAATAGCAATACTACCTCACAGTCTATAAAGACATGTGATTCTACTGCTGACTGATACGATTAGTCCATGACACATATACTCTTACTAACCCGGTCATAAGTATTAGTAAGGTTCCGTTCTTCCCGCAATCCGTATCACAAAGAATATACATTCTTTGAGGATGAGTCAGATTGTTCGGCCCTGAATTAAGAGGGTGAGTGTTCTACCTCGTCTCGAATGACAAACAACTAACTATTGTAGTAGGTCAAGTTTACCACGAAGCGATTCGAACTGGATAATAAGCTCAAAGCGTTCGAGTTCATTTTTCGGCTATACAACTTCCTAGCATTGAAAACCGACATTACTGGCCAATTTTCCAACGATGCATCGA
Organism: Lactarius psammicola; assembly: GCA_025769895.1. Taxonomy (NCBI): domain Eukaryota; kingdom Fungi; phylum Basidiomycota; class Agaricomycetes; order Russulales; family Russulaceae; genus Lactarius; species Lactarius psammicola. The sequence continues at coordinate 13,971 of WTXK01000558.1, read as the reverse complement.
TTTTGTACTCATATGTGACAAGGAGCAACGGGAAGACAAATACCGCATCAAAGGGTGGCCATGGTCGCAGCACTGGCGGTCGTTCGCGCCAAAGTTCGCGCCAAGGTTCACGCCAAGGTTCGTGGACAGCCCCAAACCAATGCGCATTGGCAGAAGGTCACGTGAAGGCTATTCAAATGGAAGGGTACATGTTACTCCCATCGGAAGGTGCCGAGAAAATAGCAAAGGCTGTCTGACATGGTCACGTGGTCGCTCTGAAACTTCTGCGTGGCCAAGGTGCGACAAAGGAACTCGAGATTTTGCAGGGCCTACAAACCTTCAATTCTCACCAGAATCATACAATCCAGCTACTCCATGTCATCCATTCCGACAGCACTCCCGGTGATATACTTGTCATGCCATGGCAATCGCTGCTGGATTCATTCTTGACGGGGTGTAACAATATGATAGCGTTGCTGCGGAATCAGTTGTTGGAGGGTGTTTGGTTCCTACACGAACACGGAATTGCTCACCTCGACTTGAAGCCAGGAAATATCCTCGTCGGTTATACGGATGTGTCGTCGTTCCTCCCAAGATTATTGATTATCGACTTTGGCATTTCTATTCATGTGGAGGGTGAAGAGACCTTGGTAAAAGGCTATCGTGGGACTCCTGGTTGGTCTGCACCTGAAGTCGGAACAGAATATGGGACCCCAAAGGAGTATAGCGCGATCCGAGCTGATCTGTGGTCTTGTGGACAGTTGCTTTGGCACATTGGATGGTCATGTCTAGGTGACAACACCTCGACATTTGCGTCGATATATAACCGATTACTTAGCCCGGAGCCAAGGAGTAGGCCTCTGTTAGGAGAGGTTTTCGACAGTCTCCACTGCGTGATGATGGCAGGAAAGCGCCGTAGTGATGCAGATGGTGCATTGGTGATGCAGAAACTATCTCGTTTGAGTGAGGGCTCACACGTGTAAGTCTACCTTTTCTGTTATGCGTCTGCGTCTGACTTAGGTGCAGGTCAAGCGAACAAGTCCATTTGACGGCCTTGGCGTCGTTTTGAAACATGTGACAAAGTGTGACTGTCCGACGATTGGGGGGTCTGAGCAATTACAGTAGGGACAGTACAGGATGTCTGGCGCTAGTTCTTAACATGCTCCAACTTTTTTTTGTTAAAATATTGTTCTGTTGCGAAGTTGGCAAGTGTCCCTTACAACGTATGCTGTTGATAAGTGACCTGTGTGCACTTAGCGGCTCAATGGACTTATGCAGATATGGACTGCTTTAGATAAGATTAGATATACAGGACTTATGTAGATTAGATAATTATGATCATTACAATCTCGGACTTGTTATCTATGACATCATATGTACAGAACAACTACAAGGACTTGTTATTGTAGTACGCGTTAGGACTTTCCTTTTGTTATATCTTTATTGTGATATACCTTTGTTCTTTACACTCCTTGTACTTATTGTCTAAGTACACTCCCTTTGTTTCGCCCTCTATTGTATTAGGGGCTTATTGTACTTCTACTTATTGTATGACGCTTTCCTTGTCCTCTATTGTAGTACAAGGTCTATTGTATCTAAAGTATATAAGTAGCACATCATGTACGCCCTGATACCACAGTTCTCATCTCTGTGTATCAGGTTAGTTATACTTCTCTCTAATGAAGTAATAGTTCTCATCTCTGTGTATCAGACGTCTCTTTAGCTCTTACTGCAAGATCCCTGTTACCTCTGCGTTGCCTATATCTCACCACAGTCCTCTTGTCCACTGTGAGTATATGCTTCATTCACCTGTGCTGTTCATCATGCAGAGGTGCAACGAGACTCGGCCGAGTCAGGTGTCATGTCGTATCTTGCCAGTGGCGACATACGTACACATCGAACAGCTATCATTTGCAGATATTCGTATCGACGCGAATAGCAGGACAAAGGAAAAGTAACAAGAAGCAACCGGGGGAAATGGTCAGCAACTATCACAACGGCATATATCACAGCGCTCACCATCAAACGCAACCGGAACTCGACGGTCAATTGGCTACTTGAGTCCACAGTAAGATTAACGCCACTGAAGATCCAGGAGTGTACACACCTCTACCTTTGCCCTTGGCGGCAGCTTCTTGTTCTTTATCCGTCTGCTGTTGATCCTTCTTGGCTTTTTGTGCGCTGTTTTTCAAGTAGGTACGTAGGTAATCATGTACAACCCAGTTTCCTTCATACTCAAGGAGGACGGGGTATTTTTTGGAGGCCTGCTCATGTGATTGATCGACATCCACGTGGTCGGTCAGGAGAAAGATCAATGTCGTACCGTCTCACAGACAAGAGTAAGTTTATCCATAGCTCTTGTTGCTTGAGCAGAATAGGCGAGAGACGTATCCAAAAATTCGTCAGCCAAAGAACGTACCTCTTCCTAAGAAAAGTCTGAGTGCAACAACCGTGTGACAAACCAGTAAATTATACCCTGATTTTGTGGTAAAGTCCATCTTCCCACCCGTGCTGTTGTTCGAGGACGTCTTTAAGGGAGTATCCCCCATGACCGATGCGGCCAACTTCCCCCGGAGGCTTCGGTATGAGTGATGGAGTGGACGCAATTGATGTGAGCGGCGACGGAGGTGGGGACCTTATCGGCCCATCTGTGGGATTATTTTCCAACTTTTTTTGGAACACGCCCCTCATGGCGTGAAAGAGCGGAGGAACCAGCTCCGGGCTGAAGTCACATCACATCGAGCCAGGAGAGAAGTGAGGCAGGAAGCGGCGATGCTGGTGAATGGTTGAACGTATGCAAGGCATTGTGTGAAGTAGTGCTAGTATCCCTCAGATCGTCGTGACATTTAAAGTCACAGAAATAGGCACCGAGTGAATATTTGCGGGTGCATTAGAAGTATTAGTTGTTCACCAAGAACAAAGAAAGTGCGGCAAAGCAATGGAATAGCGTTCTGGGGAGACAAAAGTTTCGAGCGGAAGCTCCGATGGTGTTGTATCTGTCAATCCTGGTTCTTATCCACGAAACAAGAAAAACAAAGTCAAGAGAAAGCCCAATGTGTGTTCTGCAGCAGCACACGTTAGCGGAGGTCGAAAAAAAAATACAACAGCGCTGTGACAAGGCACAGTGATGTGCAAGCGAATAAGGTGGCCTACTTTGTAGCCATGAATGGGCAATCCATAGCTACGGGTTGCTTGTTGTGAAGACAAAATATAAGCCTATCGGCGCTATAAAGATGCTGGGTGGACAGTAGAAAAACCTATGTTCGAGCGATTAAGAAAGACCGAAACAACCGCCATAATGCCTGCCTGTGTTGATAAGTGACCTGTGCGCACTTAGCGGCTCAAAGGACTTATGCAGATATGGACTGCTTTAGATTAGATTAGATATACAGGACACATGTAGATTAGATTATTATGATCTTTACAATCTCGGACCTTATCTATGACATCATATGTACAGAACAATCACAAGGACTTGTTATTGTAGTACGCGTTAGGACTTTCCTTTTGTTATATCCTTATTGTGATATATCTTTGTTCTCTACACTCCTTGTACTTATTGCCTAAGTACACTCCCTTTGTTTCGCCCACTATTGCATTAGGGGCTTATTGTACTCCTACTTATTGTATGACGCTTTCCTTGTCCTCTATTGTAGTACAAGGTCTATTGTATCTAAAGTGTATAAGTAGCATACCATGTACGCCCTGATACCACAGTTCTCACTCTGTGTTATCAGGTTAGTTACTTCCTCTCTAATGAAGTACAGTTCTCACTCTGTGTTATCAGACGTCTCTCTATCTGCTCACTTGCAAGACTTGCTTCCCTGCGCTATACTTATCTCACCACAGTCTCCTCTTGTCACTGTGAGTATGTATTCCTTCACCTGTGCTGATCATCAGCCTGCTACTGCACGTACTTCAGCTGTAATGGCCAACTTGTTGACAACAAGACTAGAAAGTGTCATGAGAGGTTCGACGATTCACAAGCGTATCACAAGCAGGCCGAGGTATACCATCACTTTGACTTTACCCACTATACTATCCCTAGTAAATCTTGTTCCAGCACAATGCGAACAACATTGGAGACCATCCAGAACTTGAACTACAACGCACCATTCCCAGCTCATCTCCTCCGATCGACGAGCCCACCTGCCAAGTGGAAAAAGTAGAATCACGCGAGGGCCATATCTGACACCATCGGACCAGTACCACCACATTGAAGTCTTTAGTTGAGCTGGAGCAAAAGGTCGCGATCCAGAGAAGGGCTATGGAGGCCCTAAAGGGTCGGATTCTAGCGTCACCACTCACTAGATCTATTCTCGACGAGATCAAGACGCACCGGATAGAAATGGAAGCAACACTGGCTACCCTCACTGTTCTCTGGTGCAGTGACGGTTCAGTGGCGACGCGCATGAAGGGGGACTTGGAGCTGCAATTGCAGGAGGGCATCGAGGACACGAAGCAGTTGAAGCGCGTACTCACCAGCACCCCAGCTGGTCCCAACCAGTGTAAGCTAGTAATTGACATCGAAAAACCGGGTGAGAACCCCGACCATGGACATACAATACATCATACTGACGTTAAAAACAGACCAAGACTTTCTCCGCTCCTTGGAAAGTTGCGACTCCCTTTTACAGCGAAGTTTATTCCAAGTGCTTGTCCAGGACAGTCTGCACCACTCAACTCGGTGCTCAAGCAACTTCAGGCTGAAATCGTTGAAGGATGACTTTGCAAAAACTATGGGCAACAATTTGTCGCTCACCGATGAAGAATTCCTTCGAACCTTTCCGACCAACATCAGAGTTGCTCGGAAAATCCTCGGAGCCCCCAAAACCGTCACTTACGCTTGCTGTCCAGTATGCAGCTCTTTATATCCTCCACTAGATGAAGACGGTGTCCCCACATATCCGTATGAATGTACCAGCGAACCATGTCAAATTCGGGGCGGTTGTGACCTGCTCAAGCTGGGATCATCACCACACCGGAAGAGCATCGGTGTGCCTAAACGTCCATTCATGATGCAAGACTTCCACGACTTTGTGGGACACCTACTGTTCAGACCGGGAGTGGAGGCTGCCATTCAAAGGTCCGGAGAACGGGTGCGCGACAACACTGTCAAGGATATACTCGCCGCGGAGGGCGTCAGAGAAATCAAAGGCCCGGACGGCGCACCTTTCCTCTCTGGTGGGCAGCACAATGAACTTCGCCTTCTGTGGTGCCTCTCCGTAGATTTCTTCAACCCATATCACAACAAGATTGCTGGAAAAGTTGCTTCGGTGGGGTCTATTGTTCTGTCATGCCTCCTATTGCCGCCACATATGCGGCATAAAATCAAGAACCTGTGCCTCGTCGGCATCATTCCCGGGCCCCGTGAACCTTCAGGGGAGGAAATTGACCATTTCCTACGCCCTCTCGTCGAGGTCATGAAGAAGTCCTGGACAGATGGAGCTATATATAGGACACACGAATACCCTCATGGCCGACTTGTACGATCGGCAATCGCACTCTCAGTAAACTGTTGATAAGTGACCTGTGCACACTTAGCGGCTCAATGGACTTATGCAGATAACGGACTGCTTTAGATTAGATATACAGGACATGTAGATTAGATTATGATCTTTACAATCTCGGACTCCTATCTTATCTATGACATCATGTATCACAAGGACTGCTTATTGTAGTACACGTTAGGATTCTCTTTTGTTATATCCTTATTGTGATACATTCTTTGTTCTTTACTTTCCTTGTACTTATTGTTCAAGTACATTCCCTTTGTTTCGCCCACTCATTGATTTTAGGGCTTATTGTACTTCACTTATTGTAAGACGCTCCCTTTGTCTCCTATTGTAGCACAAAGGCTATTGTCTCTAACATGTATAAGTAGAGTACCATGTACGCACTGATACCCCAGTTCTCACTCTGGTGTATCAGGTTAGTTTCCCTCTTCATAATATGATCTAGTTCTCACTCTGGTGTATCAGACGTCTCTCTTAGCTCTCTCTTGCAAGATCCCTGCTACCCTGCGCTGCTTATATCTCACCACAGTCCTCTTGTCCACTGTGAGTATAACTTCTTCACCTATGCTGTTCATCATAAACGACTTCCCAATGGCACGGAAAATTATGGGTACCGCAAATTACGTCGATAGAAGTGCTGCAAGAGAGGAACATTTCGACTCCTGGAAAGTACGCACCTTCCAAAGGGTCCAAGAAGATGCCCAGAAATGGCGGAATGCAACTTCAGCGAAGGAGCGCAAGCGACTATACAACAAAACGGGCGTACGTCACTCAGTCATGATGGAACTAGAATACTGGGACCCGACCACCATGGTGCCAGTTGACGGCATGCACAACCTCTTCATCAGCTTACTGCAGTACCATGCTCGAACGGTGCTTGGAATGGACTCGACAGGATCTCGAAGTGAAAAGGTCACGGAGACGCTCAGGCAAGTAGAAAACACAAGAGAGACGCTATCACATACAAGCCCGGAATCTCTTGATCTGGGAACACTGACGGTTGATGTGCTGAGAATCCTCTGCGAAGAAAGGGGCATTAGCGTCGGGCAATCTAAAGGGCTCCGTAAAGGGGATCTAATAGAGTTGCTGAAGGTACGAAAACGCTCTCACCTCGCCAGACGAACTCACGTGGGTGATTAGGATTCCCTTTCAAGAGGGGAGACACGTTCTGTCTCATCAGACATCATTGGTGAGGGGATCATACAGGAGATTGTCCAAGAACGATCAGCTTTCAAGACATTGCTAGAGATGGGTATTTCTCAAGACAATTTGAAGGCAATTCGGGATGATATAGCGGCCACTGTTCGCCCTCGATGGCACGCCGCCCCTCCACCCAATTTAGGTCACGTATCCCTGTTAGAGGCGCGGGAAAGCGCGACTCAGTCTTCGGGAGAAAAGACTGAGGTGTTGCTACTGAGGCTACGGAGTATATAAGTTGAAAATTTTATACACTAAGTCTATAGAGGTATAGTAGAGCTGCTGTACTCGACTTGGTCGTTTCCGACCCCAGCCAGCTCGGAGTCGCCCGACGCTTACTCAGCGTGTGTGGCTGACACGGAACTCCAACACGCCCCCTCAGTCCACACGTTGTAAGCCCATCGCCTCCGCAAATCGATTATGTTTTTCGCGCACCAAGCCCTTCGTCAAGACATCAGCAACTTGATCTCCAGTGGGAATGTATGCAAGATCAAGGTCCTTTTCTTCAAGTTTTTGTCTGAGGAAGTGATGCCGGACTTCGATGTGTTTGGATCTGTCATGGAATTCCGGATTTCGTGCGATGGCGATGGCGGACTGGTTGTCCACAAAGAGGGTGGTAGGTAAGTCAATCTTTTGTTTCATTTCGAGTAGTAATCGACGCAGCCAGATGACTTCTTTCGCTGCATGTGCTGCAGCGATGTATTCGGCTTCGGTACTCGAGAGCGCAACTGAGCTCTGCTTCTTGGAGCTCCAGCTTATGGCTCCACCAGCAAGCATGAAGACGAATCCCGAGGTCGACTTGCGATCGTTTACATCACTAGCCCAGTCGGCGTCCACAAAACCCTGCAGGGCAACTCTGTTGGAAGCTCCTCGCTGGAATACAAGCTTCCAGTCGCTTGTGGCTCGAAGGTAACGGAAGACGCGATCGAGCGCACGCTGATGTTCGTTTCCAGGGCAGGCAGAATGTCGTCCGAGCGCGGCCACTGCGTAGGCCAAATCCGGGCATGTCCCAAGCATCGGGTACATGAGCGCGCCAATGGCACGCTGGTACGACCGGACGTCGATCTCAGGTGAGTCCACTTTGATCATGTGTTCGTTTGCAAGTGTCGGCGTGCTGATGGGACGAATATCTGACTTTCCGAAACGTTCTAGGACTTCGCAGATGTACTTTTCTTGCGACAGGGCGATCCAGCCCGCTTCTCGATTGCGCGTGACGTGCATGCCCAGGATCCAAGTTATTTCGCCAAGGTCAGTCATTTGGTAATGCTTCTTGAGCGTTTCTTTGTCTTGGCTGATAACTTCGAGGCTTTTGCATGCCATAGTAATGTCGTCAACATACAGTGCAATGATTGACAGGGTGCCATCTTGGACGCGGACGAAAACTGCGTGGTCAGCATTGGTGCGTTCATATCCCATTGAGCGCAGCGTGTCTCTGATACTTTCATACCAGACGCGGCCACCCTGCTTTGTTCCGTAGACCACCTTCACGAGTTTCAAGACCATCCCTTCAGGAACGTCAAATCCAGGAGGAGGTTTCATGTATATCTCTTCCTTTAGTTCTCCGTTGAGGTAAGCTGATTTGACGTCCATTTGCTGGACTTCTAGGTCGAATTCGGCGGCAAGGGCAAGGATCATGCGGAGTGATGCGAACTTGGCGACGGGTGCAAAAGTCTCGTCGTAGTCGATTCCCTCGACTTGGGTGAAGCCTTGTGCGACAACACGGGCTTTATATTTTTGTATCTTGCCATCGGGTCCGCGTTTAATTCGGAACACCCACTTGGACCCCACAACATTTTTCCCACGCGGCCACGGCACAATCTCGTATACCCCCATGCGCTCGAATGCGCGCATTTCATCTAGGCATGCAACTTCCCACTCTGCGGCATCTGGGCGTGCCATGGCCTCAGTGTAGGTGCGTGGGTCTGCATCTTCAAGATGAGCGGCTTTGGCATGCTCTGTGCGCTTACGTCTGCCATATGAGGTGACAGAGTAACAGGGATCATCGTCACGGATTGGTGTGCGCGTGCTTCGTTTGGGACATGTTGTTGTAGGTGCGGGCTCAGGAGGAGGAGGAGTAAGTAGTCCTTCTATCTCCTGTTCGCTTTCGCTTTCTGACGGACTTTTGAGTGCTGTAGGTGTAGGCTCTTTAGGAACAGTGTTGACATGTGGGGAATCACCTCCAGATGTGTTCCCGTTCACATCAGCGGCGGCGGATTCGAGGATTATGCGCTCATAGCGCTTCTCGGTCCCCCCTTCATCGAATATGACGTCGCGCGACTCAAGGAAGCGCTTGGTTGGGCGGTGCACGAGACGGTAAGCATGCCGGTTTTGTGCATAACCAAGGAAAGTACATGTTAATGACTTTGCGGCCAGCTTGCTGCGGTGCTTATCCGGGACGTGGACAAAGGCTTGTGAACCAAAGACACGGATGCGTGAAACATCGGGTTTGTTCCCGCTCCAAGATTCCTCAGGCGTGACCCCATCAAGTGTGCGCGTCGGTGTGACATTATGGAGGAGGGCTGCGTATTCGAGGGCATCGTACCAGTAGGATTCAGGGAGGGAAGCGTCATGTAGCATGCTCCGGACTTTGTCCAGGAGTGTGCGGTTCATGCGCTCGGCAACGCCATTGTGTTGCGGTGTGTCGGGTGTGGTCATTTCATGCTGAATTCCCTTGTCCTTTAGGTATGCTTGCACTGTGTGTGCGATGTACTCGCCCCCTCCATCAGTACGGAGGTTCTTCAAGTGTTTGCCCGTTTCAAGTTCAGCACGTGCGACGAATGCCTTCAAGTGTGTGAACACCTCGGACTTTTCACGCAAGCCAGTTACGAAAACCTTGCGTGACGCGTCGTCAATCCAGGTGACAAAGTACTCAAAACCACGGTGTGAGCGTGTAGGGAGCTTCCCACAGACGTCGGAGAAGACTCGGCCAAGGATCTCATTTGCGCGTGTTTCAGTGGACTTCTGGATTTCGGCACGTGTTTGTTTGCCCTTGAGGCAAGCGTCGCAGTGATTTGAGGTGAGTGACGGACTCCCGGTGATCTCCATTCCCTTGACCATTCCCTTGCGCACCATGTTTAGGACGGCGTCGACATGAAGGTGGCCAAGCCGGCGGTGCCAGGTGTGAACATCAGCTTTAGACGTTGCACTGCGTGCCACTAACGCAGCTTCAATTTCGGTGTTTAAGGTCAAGCTATCCTCATCAGTGGGGAATGTGTCGACTTGGGCAACTGCCACACGGGCACTTTCGGGTGATGTGACGCGGATGGGCATGATGTACAGGTTTCCACGAAGGGAGCCTTCGCAGGTGAGTATGCCTTGTTGGTCATGGATCTGACACCCCCCCTCAGTGAAGCGAACATCAGCGCCGCGGCGGGCAAGCTGGGAGACCGACAAGAGGTTCCCATGAAGTTCCGGGACATAGAGGACGTCTTGCAACACAGCACGGTTCCATTTCCCTTTTGCCTTCATTTCGACAGCGACGCGGCCGACACCCATGCCCAGGATGGAGCTATTGTCACCCAGAACAATCTTCACCGGGGTTGAGAGAGGCGTGAAGTGGGAAAACCACTCGCGGTTGGAGCACATGGTGCGTGATGCCCCAGAGTCGACAATCCACTGACGCTGCAGATCACTATGGATAGGCAGGCCTTGGGACACTTTGAAGAGGCGGACTGTGTCGGAATCAGAGACAGGTTCCTCAGCGACGGCGATTTTTGCTGACGCGTTTGTGGGTTTCGGCTTGGGTGTGGAGTCATTGCTCGCCTTTGCCTTTGCCTCCTCCTGCTCCCTTTTAAGCTTTCGGCACTCGCTCACATCGTGTCCGCGAATTTTGCAGTGCGTGCATTTCTTTTTCTTCTGCCCTTCTGACTTGTCGCTGAACCTATTCCCCTTCTTGGCAGCCTTTACGAAGTATGCGGTGGCACCAACCCCTGACTCACGCACACGGCGTTGCTCATCAAGGATGACTTGTGACTTGACATATTCGCTTGTAAGGTCAGAGGTTTTGGTGGTAGAGAGGATGGTTTTTAGCGTGGAGAAGGAGGTTGGAAGGGAGGAAATGATGGCGAATGCGAGGAGCTTGTCCTCAAGTGTGAGGCCAAGGTTGGAGATGGTGTTGGCAGCGCGAATGAGGGCATTGATCTGGGGCTCGAGGGGTTCAGACTCGGAGAGCGTGCTCCGGAAGACTTCATCAATAAGGTAAACTATTTTCTGTTCGCCTTTGCCCTCGTAGCGTTCTGACAGTTTGTCCCAGCATTCTTTTGCAGTCGTCGCGAATAGAACCGAGTTTAGAGGCTCATCTTTGAGGGTGAGAGTGATTTGTGCGCGTGCTTCCCGGTCTTTGTAGACCCACTCGGTATGAGCAGTGGCGTCTGTCTTGGGGTCAGGCTTGACTTCAGAGCCATCCACGAGGGCCCAAATTTCTCGGAGTTCTAAGACCATGCGCACGCGGAACCTCCAGAATGCGAAGTTGCTGCCATCGTCATCTAGGAACGGGATGTCGTACATGCGCGGGTGTCCCTTTGGCGTAGGGGTGTTCCCGGATGATCCACCAGAGTCCCCACTTCCTGGGGGAGCTTTTCCGGATGGGATAGAAGACATGTTTGTTGTGTAGATGGTTTATGGAGCACGGTGTATTCTGATAGGCTTAGAGAAGCTCAGGTCTCATAATCTGTTAGAGGCGCGGGAAAGCGCGACTCAGTCTTCGGGAGAAAAGACTGAGGTGTTGCTACTGAGGCTACGGAGTATATAAGTTGAAAATTTTATACACTAAGTCTATAGAGGTATAGTAGAGCTGCTGTACTCGACTTGGTCGTTTCCGACCCCAGCCAGCTCGGAGTCGCCCGACGCTTACTCAGCGTGTGTGGCTGACACGGAACTCCAACAATCCCATGGTAAACTGAAGGCTGATGAGTGGAGATCGTGCTTCGAGTTTGATATCCCAGTGTCTCTGCTTCGCATCGAGACACAGCGGATTGCGTCAGGGAGACAGACGGATGAGTACAGAGCAAAATTGGTGCATAGTACCTTCCTACTCGCCACTGCGATCCGTTGGGCGACCTCCCACCGTACGTCAACAAAGCACATCGAACAGTACACCATGACTATGAAGAACTACCTCAAAACGCTGAAGGATCTCCGCCCAAACCAGCGTTTCCGCCCAAACCACGTCAATGCCCTGCTCATCGGCAAATATCTTCGTCTATATGGCCCCGTTCGAGGCTGGTGGATGTTCCCATTTGAAAGGGTTATCGGTAACCTGCAGCGCTCGAGCACGAACAATAAACTGGGTGAGCGATGTCCCTTCCCTGCTACTGTCATGATCCTCACCATAACAAGGACAAATGGAAAAGACCATGTCTGCAGCATTCTGTGCTAAGTCAACTATGCACGCAGTCATTCAGAGTTTGAGAAGTCTAGATGGGTGGAAGGATAGTGTCGCGGTTACGGAACGATCATTCAGTACCGAAGACAGAGGTACGTACATACCTGAACACAAGCAGTACACATAGCCTAAGAGACGAAAGCGACACAGATATACCCAGTCCCAAACCAAAAAAAGCGAAATCGAAGCCACTGGACGAAGCGGTTCGAGCCACAATGAAGAGGAGTGAGAAGGACCTACAACGCGAGTTAGGCTTTTTCCACTGTCCAGAGAAAGCAGACTTTCAGGACAGGGTCACAATCAACAATCATGAGTTCACCACTTACCGCACGTCCGAAAGTCACGGCGTCATTTTCTTTCAAGATGCAGGCGATTCCCTTGCCCTAGTACCGGGAATAGTTCGTGCGATCTTCCTGGTGATACAGGACAATACGACACATATATTCCTAGCGGTGAACCGCTATCTTACGCCTATGACATCTCTACCAGACCCACTCGCACATTACCCGGAGTTTGGTGCAAGTTTATGGTCATCAGAAATGCAGAAAGAAGTAACGATCGTGCCGGGAAGTCGGAAAATCTATCATGCTATCTACCGAGACTGGGACTACAGAATCATGGTAATGAAGCCATTGAATCGGGTCAATAATATTATCTCGGATGGAAGATCACTCGCTAACCTTTGCTCATTTCCTAGGACTTTTGATAATCCCCACTTAAGAGGCGGAGATTTACACGGTTCTGGCTGTGGGGAGCGTCATCTAATGTATACTGTTTGAATAAATACGTACGACATCTGGACCACGCGCAAGTGCGTACTATGGAATTACAGCATGATTTACATGAGGACAACTGCTTCACTTCGATCGCATCCTGCGTGTAGGTAAGAGACGAATGAGAAAAAGCATTGTCGGAGTCTTCCAGAGTAGCTAATAAACCCACCCACTACACGGCCGGTCGCTGTCCATCACGTGGCCGATAAAGTCGCGAGGTTGTAGATTATGGATACTGAAAGCCCCTGATGAACAGCACAGGTGAAATCATACTCACAAAGACTAAGAAGATTGTGGTGAGATATGAAAGTGCAGGGAAGCAGTAGCACAGAGAGATCTTGCAAGAGAGCTAGATGGGACATCTGATACACCAGAGTGAGAACTTGGGTATATTATAGAGATGGAAACTAACCTGATACACCAGAGTGAGAACTGGGGTATCAGTGCGTACATGGTACTCTACTTATACATTTAGAGACAATAGCCTTTGTGCTACAATAGGAGACAAAGGGAGCGTCTTACAATAAGTGAAGTACAATAAGCCCTATAAACAATAAGTGGGCGAAACAAAGGGAATGTACTTAGACAATAAGTACAAGGAAAGTAAAGAACAAAGAGTGTATCACAATAAGGATATAACAAAAGAGAATCCTAACACGTACTACAATAAGCAGTCCTTGTGATACATGATGTCATAGATAAGATAGTAGTCCGAGATTGTAAAGATCATAATCTAATCTACATGTCCTGTATATCTAATCTAAAGCAGTCCGTTATCTGCATAAGTCCATTGAGCCGCTAAGTGCGCACAGGTCACTTATCAACAGCCCCTATTGACGCTTACATGGTGATATCCTTTCTTTAAAAAAATATTTATTCCAGGATATAAATCTGAGATTAGGGCCAGTCGTAGAGAAACGAGTGTGTATGTTGAGCATGAATCAGGGAAGCGGGCCTACCTTGGCCTCCATAGGCTTGCAAAAGCGAAGAAATGAGTCGGCTGGCAGACAAACTGTTGCATTTCAGCACGCTCGACCCGGCCGAGCCGATCACCAACACCATCGCTGCGCACGCTCACGGCCACTTACGACTCTTTCGCTATTTCCGTTGAGTTTGTCATTCT